>LOND01007489.1:3488-18699 GCA_014220965.1 Paragonimus kellicotti | reverse complement strand
TGTGGTGAACATAGATGAAGTTATTGGAAAGGAAATCAAGAACAACCGTCCACATCCGGAAGCTCACAAAAACAGAAAATTATGAAGGAACAACAAATCTGGAGAAATTTGATGCAAAGTATCACAAAGCGAATTGAATATTTCCAACAATGAATGCGGCAATGTGATAACCTTTGAGGAAACATCAGCCACAGAAAGACTCGAAAACATTGTGATGCAATTGTGAACAGCAGCACAAAAAGAGAACACAGCGGGAAAACGATAAAGTCTTCGATCAGATAACCGGCAAGAACATGTTGGCTTATGTGCAGTTGTCGAGCATACAACAACGCTGATCAATTTGTTCCCGATGAGAATTGGTGCAAGGCACATGTGGTGTAGGCAAAATGTTATATCTATTCACTGGCTTTGCTCTATGCAATGAATTGTGTCTAATGATGTAGTATAGCTGCTCTTGACAGCTCCGATAACACAACGTTACGTGCAGCGTGTAAACTCAGGTGGAGTTGTTGCTGGTTGACTTCATACTGTGAGTGTTGTTGACCAACAAAACGCCACGCCCTACCAGATCATGCGTTCAGTGTTACCCTGCTGTTGTTAGCTAGCCTGAATTGACCTTCTCAGTGAGCCGCACAAAACCGACAGTTAGTAAACCTGGAGAGTGACCTGTTGACTAAGACTGACCTACACAGTTTAGATGCAGAAAAACAAGATGCGGATTGACGCATGATGGACTTGCACGTTTTACGGAACAGACCTGATTGCGTTAACTGTACAAGTGATGCATTTAATTCATCTATGTATCCATCAGTTTATTCACTCATTCATTCGTTCCACAGGCTATCAAATGATGTGTTCTAATTTCCCTCTCCACATTGTTTAACATAGATTTTCGATATTATTGTTAAAACCTGGTTCGGAACTTCGGTATCCGGTTTCACTGATCTTGTGCTGGGAACTTGACAGAACTATGTTGGCTGTGATCTTTGTGCCTACAAATGTGCAAATTTCTCTGTATCCACACGACCCACAGCGTGATGCCTACAGAACCCACGATCAGGTGGCATAGCACATATTTCTCCAACCATTTCTAAATTAGAGAGATAGCAGCAGCAGCAGCAGCAACAGCAGCAGCAGCATGAAGGGCAGTTGTAGTAGCAGAAACAGTTTTTCAACAGACTATTTTGCAACCCACCAAAGCTTGAGATGACAGATAACACAGTGTTCATACTTTTTACAATGTAACCGCTGGGTAATAAACAGTACACAGTAGTTGGAACTGCCCATACTGATGATGAACGGGGGAATGGATGGAATTGCTTGACAGAGTGTTTACCGTCCACGAGCCGGTAATTGAATTCGAAGAAGTGAATAGTTTCATAATCCGACAGTGTCGAAATGAAAACCTATCGTATCAGGCCATATGGTTACATTTAGTATCACACAATCTGCGGAACACGTAGTTGTTTTTGCATGATGTGCGCACTGATGCAAACTGACGAAAACTCGTAGAAAAAAAAACAATTGTCGATAAACCGCATGCAGAAATGAATGAAAAAACAGCAAACATTCGCACGTATGCCTTCTTGCCAGCTTAATCCGCAAAAACAGATGTGTAGTCTTCCCCTTACAACGGACTGAAAAAAGGAAGGAACTTGGAAATTGGAAAAACTTTAAAATCCATTAAATTTTTTCTGTTCTTTGTGAGCCTCGGATGTGGACGGTTGTTCTTGATTTCCTTTCCAATAACTTCATCTATGTTCACCACAAGTAAATGCTGGGCGTTTTACATTCACTGATGCTATTGACATATCCATGTCTGGAACAATTAGTCCATATGAAAGCAGTAATAATATTGTCTCTTTTATGTCCATACAGATATGCGTTCATCACTTCTCTATTGTTTCACATCTACTTAATCATGTCCCATCGTTCGTTTTCAGCAACGTCATTGGTTTTTCACTTGGTCCAACTGTACGTGTTTTTATGTTATTCTGCTTGTGCTACTTTTTGATTCTACATCTCAGGAGACCTTCAATGTAATATATACCGAATGAACGATTGCCTCCTCATTATTTTTCTAGAATGCTTTTCTAATGTCTGCTAGCCGACTTTTGACTTAACTATTAATATTTGTTCTTACCTCACATATTTACACACCTCGTCCATAAAGATTCCCAAACTCTGCCTTCTTCACAGTGCAAGCTAGCTTGTTCTCGTGAAGCAAACTATCAATCCGCAGCGTGGATGCCTCGAATCATAGTGCATTGATGTGTACAGCTTATAAGTTTTGAACGTTTTCACCGTGGATATGAAATGTTGGCTATTTGCTACACTTGCCTCAGCTTTCCATTTTTCATTTTCCCTTTCAGGTTTAGCTGACCCTTCACCGTTTCCATTATGTTCTATTTTGTTCGTTAAGTTTTCTGTTTCACGAAATTTTTTTTGGTTCTCCACATTTTCGCTTTTGTTTTGCTTAATTTTTTGAATATTTGTGAGCAATTGCTTTCGAGGGAAATTTACTTTAGCGCGTCTGCTTTCTCACTTGTAGTAAAAACGGTGAATTTTGCATTGGTATATTTCTCTTGCTGATTTACAATATTAAATTTCTCCCTTCGACTTTTTCACAATTGACCATTTTTCACTTGAAGCAGAATTTCAGATGGCCAGTGAGCCCCGAAGTTCTCCCTCTATAAGCTCAACTATATTCTTCTGCTTGACGGGATTTCGGTGGGACAGTTGCAGTATCTCCTCTCGGTGGGATTCGGGTGTCCGTGCTTTATTACAGATGTGTTATTGATAATTTGCGCTTGACTATTCGGTCAAACCTGCAGCGTAGTAAATAAGAGTGACCAACACAGTTGTCTCAGTATAGTTTGGGCTAACTTCAGATTCCAGCCTAAACAAGAATGTGTGTTACTGATGAACTTCAAAACAATCGCAACCCGATTATGATTATGTAGATGGTTTTATTAAATTCGTTATGAAGGTGCAAGGTTTACTGAATGTGACCGGTGCTCAACTTGTGTGTTGTTCCGGTACTACTCGTCCTCTTCCTTTAGCATGAACTCTATCCCGTTGAAAGTTTCAAATCCGTTTCAAACCCTTCTTTAGTGTTGCAAGTCAATTTTTCAATGTAACCTCTTTATCCGGTTTACAAATTTACTCAGGTATGCAACATTTCAATTTTTCGAAAAATTCGGTTCTATGTATTTCCCAGTTTGTAATTTACAGTTTTCCTGTAGTGTTAGAAGAATGTTCAGCGTCGATCGTAATTACACCTTGAAAAGCCAAATGTAATCATATTTTGATTTTAATAGTGGCAGTTCTGGGATTTAGGTTATTTCTCAATTGAACACCGCCCACACTTGATCGCATCCTTCACATTAAGATAAGCACATCATCAGCTGCTTAGGATGGTAGGTCATAAATTCGGCCAAATTAGCTCATTTAATATGTTGTCAGCTTGGTCAATCCCAAAGCTATGCACCACTGACGAGGCTATTCTGATCGTAACTCAGTGGCCGGTTTTATGTCCACAAAAGTGATATAACTAATCCATATATTTTCAACGGTGTAAATGACATGGTAATTAGTAAGAATTTGTGTGTGTTCGCATCGTCCTCGTTTGCGTGCCATGTACAATCTACATGATCTACGCTTGTGACTAATGAGATTAAGCGGATTACCCACACAGTGCAACACAGATTTTTCTGTTCTGATGAAAACTTTTGTTCGCTTGTGAATTACAGTGAATAATAATTCGAGCAAATGGAGTACCGCTATGACCATTTCATTGGAATAGTCTCAGAATTTTCCGAGACCGACGTCAGTGTCCGTATATATACCTGGCGCTCAAATGATCAGAAGAATAATCTGTCTGCTTTCGTCTACGTTGTCTTTGTTTTTGTAAAATTGCTTAAGAAACATGGATTCCCAAATGAAAACTACTTGAAAGTGATATCATTGCCCTCGTATGATTTTTTTCCTCGCACTGGTAACGTGAACACTCGCGAGTCTGTCGAAAATGAAATGTGGAGGATTGTTTCATAGCAAATGAGAAGCTTGAAGTGAAAAATTTTTTTTGCAGAGGTTCGCAACCGTGTGTTCGGATCAAAAGTTCAGTTATTTGACTGGAGTGTGAAAGAATACTTGAGTGACTGCTCATCACTACTAATCATGATCCTTAAAAAATATTTCGTATTCAATAGACTTTTGTACTGTTAATGGCGTAAAGACAACGAGATTGCCGTTCACGTTCGTCCGAGTAAAAAAGATATCCCCCATTTCTGTACACAACAAAGCCGTGTTAACAATGCTCAGAACGCATTATCAACAGAAGCCGAACATATCCAACACACTACTCTGGACTGCCGTTATATTTTGAATTCAAACTCATATATAGTTACTTATTAATGAGCATGTTTTGTGAATAAGCCGTTTCTAAAATGTGTGACAGAGTACAGCCTAACTTTTGATAGTAATCAAAGTTGAAATATCATATAAAAACGTAAGAATATATCAGTTTTCACGGTAGATCGTAGTAGATCACAAAACACGTTCGCTTGAGAGGTACAATTAGCCTGTCATCCGGTGCCACGTGGCGAGTCTTCCTGAAGCCGGATTTGATGAACTTGAACAGATCATATTCCCAACTAAGAAGAATGGGGTTTCCAGGTTGACTAGTTATAATATATGTCAGAATACTTTGAAGGAAGAAAAATAACAGACAAGCCCAGTAGTCTTACTTAGAAATGCATTGGTACAAACGATTCCATAATCAATAAAGCACATTATTTACGAGCTCAGAGCAAAGCCAGTCGAACAATCAACAAATGCAGAAAAATCTTTCTTTCAGAGCTTAACCAAAATATAATAGTCAAAATTAGAGAGTCCAACGGGCCACTATACAAGCCTGTGATAGGCCGACAATCATTGCTAAGATACGACGGAAAAGTGGACTTCTGTGAAATTCTCGCCATATCTTTCATCAGCAAGGTTTTGGTTCCGGTTGCGTTAACTGAGTACGTTGAGCTTCGGTAATGCCTAAACACAACATGAGCATTTTGAATTCCCTGGCATTCAGCCCTTCCCTTGACCTGTCGCTGTCCGACATGTCGACCTGTTTAAATTCTTCATGATCAGCGCGAGTTATGTGTATTGGGACTATACGCTCTGTGTATTCGCAATGCATGAGCCATTGTTTGCTCTGGTCAAAGTGAGACTCCCATGGGAGCTTAACTGTTCAGAGATGAATAGCATTCTGACGTTGGAGAGTTGATGAGTTGAGATGAACTGAGTCCAACCGAAACGAAGGTGAACTTCGACGAGCGTCTTCATCAGTTGAAAGGGGAATCGATAGGTTACTTGGCCAATCTACCGTCAATGGGATTGTGCAGTGATTAGTTCGCTTTCTAGCTTATGCTGATTAACCGAGTCCAAACGCGATTCTGGATTGAACGATATTTTTAAAAAGCAATACGAGTTCGCTGGACCATCGCGTTGCGAGACAGAGCAAATGATAGATTAATTCAGGGCATTTTTCAAAATATTTCACGACTCATATGATTGCAATCTAAATGCTGCAAGCTTTAATCCAACAGTTAAAGATATCCTAAACTATCACTGCACGTTATCTTACCCTTCACTGAATCTCGTTCGCTCGTAAATTTTTAGAACTGGTTGACGGTGAGAGCTGTTTTTATCCTTAACGCGCCAAGTTTAACTATCCAAAAATGTATGGGCTAACCTGCTGGAGGTCTGTCGTAATGTAACTAGAATCGTTGAATTAGAGTAATTTGTACAGTGTCCACATGATCTATTTTGCATTGAAAACCACCATTAACCGATATCAGTTAACGCGAAATTCTTTCACGTTACGGAAAATCGACACTTGTGCAAAGATCATGCATTAGAATAATATCATTACGTTGTAGACGGTTAGATATGTTTAGAAGATAATCTGGTTAACACAGTCAGGAAGGTTGTCTACCGATAATCGTATTCGATATTGTCATTGTGAGGGATGACCGAATGACATTAATTCACACCTAAGCAATAGGCAGATAATGCATAAAATGCAGTTCCACTCATTACGTGTTTCTCGGAGGTTATGGCATTGTTTTCGAATCTGTGTTCCTCAGCTGTCCTCATTTCATGCAATTTCAACTTTGAACATTTTTCGAGCGTTTTTCTGAACACGTCTGTCCATAACTTCTCAATGTGCGATTGACAAAATTGCCAAAAAATGTTGGTTTATCCCTTTCGTTTCACTTTAGACGCTTCCCGTATGTTCACCTTTCGTTCATTTTGAAGTGGATTGTTATGCGGTTGTTTCTGGCTGATAAAATAATAATCGTCTCGAGTCAAACCGCATATCTGTGGTCGGTGAGACCGTTACAAGGAGAATTTGGTCATGTGCGATAGCATAATTTGAGGAACAGGTTAAGAAATGTAAGAGAACAAGCAAGCACAGGGAAATAGTCGAATGAAATAGTTGTAGAAACAAACACGTCACCTCTTTCTGGGCGAATCGTTTTGTGTCTATTAACAAGAAGTGGACTGAGTAAGTCAGCCTAATGTCGGTCAGTAGGCTTGCGGTTTCATCCGGACCGACATGGAATGCATTAATACAGATAATCGAGCGCCTTGCCGTTAACGATTAACTCAGTCACATGGTGGGACCCTCGGCAGTATAGAACCTTTCGACGTTCTCCACTGAACGTTCGCTAGCATCTTGTGCACCTGATCTAATGGGATTCGTAATTATCGAAGAAGCTGATAAGTGGCAAAAACTCTGTTTACTCAACCATCTTTTCGCATGAGTGTTAATAAGTTACATTATAATTTTGAAGGGCAGGACGGCTGACTAAGCAGTAGGTGCCCTTTAGGAGTCCGACATAGGGTGGTGCTAGAAACAGCATGGCACATGCGTAGATCGAGTGGAAAGCAAAAGAAACACGGATACCGTCTTTTAAAATGCTAGGCGAAAAGCTGAGTCTCAACTGTTGTGTCAGCGTTTTACGTCGATGCATTAGCACTTATACGTCACCTGGTCGAATGGCCAAAATGGCAGCATCAAAGCCAACTTTACAGGTATCAGTAAGGTGGTGTGTTGAACAAATGCAGCCAAAGATATACGTGATCGAAATTGAAGGATTCCTTGTTTCATTTCTCAAACGGCTTTCTTGTTGCCAACACCCGATTGAAAGTGTATAGTGTTGCTGGTTATTTGACTACCTGGTTTGGCTGAGGTTTCAAATCATAGAACTATCGCATATAATAATCGGGGAACCACGCAATGATAGGACTTTGCCTGAAACGGTTGTTACCATGACACAATGTGAGTTCACACCGGTAACAGGAATACGGGCAGGTCATCGGGATGAATGATACGAATTGCATCTCCGGTGCGTTAAAGATATGGCAAATTGTATTTATTTGACAAAGGGAATTTGTCATCCGTTATGAGACTTTACCTTGGCTTTCACCGAGTTCTACTTGGGTGCGGCTAGCAAAACTTTCGGCTCGGTGAATATGAGTTTTTTTCGAATAACTTCACCTTTCATAGCTGAATAATTGTCATGCGTTGGTAATTTGTTTAGGACAAAGTTATCGTGAGATGTCGAGCAGCTTTACTGTAACTCACTCTGAATTGTTACTTGTAATTAGGCTCTGGGACACATCACATGGATTCTGGTTCCTAGTTCATTAACTTTTGTTTGAAGCTGCATGATATAACATTTTTATCTGAGCGCCACTGGGTGAGGTATTTGCTCAACTGTGAAAACTCTCCATGTACTCATTGAAAATGTTAATACAGCGGAAGCTGAAGGTATGAACAATATTGCCAACTTTTGGTGCATGGAACGAGTGTTGTACAAGAATAATATACACAACGTCTTAAACTTTTGTTAAGTTGAATTCATGTCAAGAGGTTCGAGGGTGAGTCGCGACAAGTTTTTCAGTTGCCTGAAGAGAGTATCATTGGGTGATGTTGCTAATTTATAAATAATGGGTTTACACAGACGTAAAATTTTCTTCTAGTGTATAGTATTCAGCTGAACGGGAGAAGTTCCAGACCAGACGTTGTCCATATAATAATAAGTACGAGTTTGCTCGACCATCGTTCTTAACTGCACACCGAATAGTCAGTTATGTCAAGACACTCTTCTAAAATATAGTCATTTGCTTACTTTTATTCCAAATTTCGTAAGCGTGGAATCGGCAGTAAAAGTGCGTTCAGATTTTAATGCAGCTTCAAACGATAGAAAACATTCAGAGCCGACTGACGGCAAGCGCTTTTTGTAGTTTATAGGCACAGTTTATTCACACAATAATATATGAGCTAACCCATCGAAATTTGGACAAAATGTATTGAAAACATTTGAATTAAAATAAACGATACAGTGTGTACATGAGACTTCTTGCACTGAAAATAACAATTTGAAGAATTTCAATCAAGACGTTTTTCTCATAGTTCAGGACAAATTAACACTCCTGAAGCTATCAGACATTAGAAGAACATAGTTACAAGGTGAACAGCCAGGTCTTATCATAATTTATTCGGTTAACTAACTCAGGAATGTTATGAACTGGTTATCAAACCTGGTATTTTCAACGTAGGGGATGAGCAAACGATTATGATTCATGTCTGTCTAATAGGTAGCTGACAGACAGAGTTGCGGTTTCATTCATCAACTGTTTCCAAAACGTCACAACACTCCTCACGCATGTGGCTAGTAGTTGTTTATGCTTTGCAAAAATGCGCTTCTAACCATTTGGCGAACATTTCTGCATGCATGGTTGTTTATAAATTCTTACGGTGCGTTTGACAGGACTGGGAACAAATATTGACTAATCTCATCTGTTCCATTTGAGACGCCCTTCGTTATTTTCGTAAGAAAATCTAGGCTGATAAAAAAGCACTGATATGAAGATGATTACCGAGCACTTGCGACCGATAAGACCACCGCACAAGGAATCAAGATATGTGCGGTAACGTACTGCGTAAAGCAGGTTGAGCAGTGCGGTTGGAATGACAAGCACGGGCGGACAGACAAATTAAGTACTTGCAGAGGCATGGCCATCACCCTTCTTTGGATGAACCGTTTCGTCTTTTTTACCACATGGTCCAAGTAAGAGCATCCTTTCTACTTGGTACACCTAGTCTGATAACTAGGATGGATTCTCCAAACGTTCTGTTTTGACTATACAAGATAAGGTTTGTTGATAGATTGCTGGAATCGATTCTCGAATTTTGGAATACATTACTGTGAAGACGCTTTATCAATTCGTAAATAGTGAATTAATATCAATCCCCTGTACTAAGTTCCTCATGCTTTTCAGACGGATTAACCACATCATTTCATGTGTATACCCAAGAAATTAATGTGTGTGTGTGGGGGGGGGCGGGTAGCAACCAACCGATTTATGAAGGTCTTAAGAGATAATGAAAGCGAATCAGTGGTGCTTGTGGTTGTATTTGCTGACGTTCATTTTCAGCAACTTCCAACGTGTACACGCGATTGAATGGAGGGGACATGGATATTCGCTGTTTACGAGTGTTTTGAGATAGGACGTCAATATGGATTGTGATAAAAAAAACGCACAGTCACGTTTTTACTGGCTAACATAATAGGATGACCCAGGTGAGAAAAACTGATGTTCATTTCATCGTACACAGAAACACAATACACGCCGATCCACTCATCAGGCGCTTAGTAACAAAAGACTTTTTAGTTTATTATAAAACTGTGGAATAATATCATACTTCTTAGCGATAACGAAAATCTAACCTCTTGAGCTTTTGAAAAACAAGTTGATTCTGGTCGTCTTGTTTCAATCCCGTTCAGGTAACTCGAAATGGATGTCTTATCTGGAGCCAAAATACATAACATGCTTTTCTGGCTTCCGTTTTCCGAATTGGAATGTCAATCAATATATTTCAAGTTATTTTTGTCGATAGTGCGGTTTGTTAATAATCCGAATTTCATGATTAGGCAACTGTGTGTACCAACAACTGCTACGAAACGACGTGGTATAACGACACAGAATCTTGGTAAATACAGTGCGGCTCGCGGACAATGCGAATGGGAAATAAAAACAGATACGTGCCGATTCACAGAAGTCAGGCTTTAATTCAGCACAGCATATTTTGCAACAGGACAATTTTGCTGTGTTCGCACCCTTTTACTACTTTAGCAATTAATTTTCCTCTGCTTAGACGAATGTTCAAAATGACACCACCAATTCCTACATCAATGATATTAGTCGATAGAAATGCTAAACAAACTTACTGGAGGATAGTTGGGATTTGACGTGAAGATGTTCATCGTTCGTCTCCTTAATAAGACTTTTTGGGAGACAGCACAAAACCAAAGATGTATGCTGATTCTCAATTTGTGAATAATAGATTCGGCTGAAGCTGCGAGTCACGAACGTATCACACATTAACGGAAGATATGCTCAACTAAGACTTCAACTGAGACGGTTACACTCGTGATAACATGTGCGCTGGGAAATAGGAACAGGCTATCGGCATGTTTCGTGACACAGTTAAAGAAGCCCGCCACCGAGGTCCTGGAAGCACTGTTTATCACATTCACGTGGAGATTGAAATAAATTATTTATTCTAAGATGACATGTAGGCTTTCATCAGGTACTTTGTGAAAGCAACCAGTAAATATGTGCAGTCCAAATACACAGCAGTGGTATTTTGTCGAAAAGACAGAATGAAGCACAACCCTATTCCAACCTGCAAACGCCGAGTCTTACGTTGTAAGTAATACATTGCAATCAGCTGTTAAAGAAAGCACTAAAACTGTTGAGAGATATAAGATTGTTGATAACGTATTCCATATATTCTGTCCGAAGTTGACCAACAGATCCCTTAAACAGCTATAGATATAGACCCGCAAAAAGCAACTTTCCTCAACTTACTTATGCCAGTCCACTGAAATATCAAGACAATTTCCGAGAACAGTTGCCCTGCATCCGAATTAGGATTTGATAGTGGATTTGGCAAGGTAAATGGCTTCTAAACAGTACGACTGTTTAACACAAAGGTTGTGGTGCATAATGCGAACGGTACTGTAAGGTTAGGATGGCCAAGTAATCGGTTTTGGCGAGTGAGAGTCTGATTTCATGGAAAGCTGAACATCGTAATTGTGCGTCCAAAATCACGGCATTTCACCTTGCAAGTTGTGAAAAGTATCATTCGGACACGGAGGGATTAGAAGTTATTGACACAACAACGCAGTTGGATGTAGATTGATTGACCGGATATAGTATTTGTGGTAACACGGGGGAATCCAATTCAACTTGAAGAACACGTCACGATCAGCAGTTGTGTACGCGATTCCTTAATCTGTCACAGCACTGAATGTCACCAATAAATTTGGGGAAGGAACAGAATGAACTTTATATGTTGCGTTTCCACAGTGAAGGTCCGTGTGTTCATTGATTATGTAAATCTTAACCATTGATCCTGTCATCTGGAGTTTTGAAAGTCCACTCTGTGCGACATGCTGCCTGAATTAACTTACTAATGCACGAATTCCAGTTTCTGTTCACGTCAGTTTAGCCCATTCTATCCAGGATTATCTTACAATTATATGCTTGCAAAAACACATCCCAAATACGTTCATCTCTGTCACCTGTTAGTAGCCACTCTGTGGTCGTTACATACCCACGTTTCTTTTGAGGACTGGTTTATGAACAAGTAGTGGAACGAATTGGTGAAAACGAAAACGAAATGAACTAGCCAATGACATCAATTTCCTCACGTAATTATGGAAAACTATTTCAGACAACAAACAACATTCGTTTGCATTCTTCCAGATCAATTGCAAACTTCAAAGACCGCTTACAACGGAGAGCTCTTTTGAAGCTGTAGAACACTGTAAGGTTGCTGATCTTGTTTCCCCTGAGGATTTGTGGGTAACTTAAGTTGAATACATTTGCTCACCGACGTCACTAATCAAATCAATGACAGTTAACAGTAGCATAAATATAAGCTATGCAGTCGACCTTTTAATACACTAGATATTTAGAGTTTGACATCATGGTTTAATTATAGACGCCAGTCCTTGGGCGGAGTATAATACAACCATAGACAGCAAGGAGTGTTACTGCAGCCAAGGGGTATGTACAGTCGCTAAGGCCATTTCACTGGAGATGAAGACGAGTAGGAGGGTAGGCAAAGTGAACTTCGCCAGCCGACGAAATATGATTGAACAACACCGGCGAATAAGCAAATGCGCTGACTGCTAGGTTATAAACATCGGATAGTACACTCAAAATGTGCTGTTTATGTCAGAACCCCGGCTGTATTAGTGTAACATGACGTCCTTCCTCAGGGGATTGTTTTGATCAAAATGACCGTTATCTAAATGATCCTAACATGAGCAAAACGCCACTACATTTCCTCAAATGTTTTGAAGTTAACAATACTCTTTATTTATTTTCATACAGTGTGAAGTTTACAGAAGCGACAGAAGGCAATCAGAAGACTTTCCCCGTTTTGCATGGAAAATCAATGTGATAAAACTAAGTGAATTTATTTTCAGAATGATCGTAATAGTGTAGACAAAACTGAGTTGAATTTCAGTTAGAAAAACTGGATTGTTTTACCAAAACGTATTTTGCATTAAAGCGTTTTTGACATTAGATTCACAGTGTCATAATTTATCATTACCAATGAAGGCGACATTCATATGTAATACACTAAGTCCCTAATCGCCAATGAGTGTTAAAACATCGATTGACAAATTAATAGGAAGGCTTTCATATAAATAGTGTTTGCACATCTTTGTCTATCTGTTTGATTAAGTTTCAATTCATTAGCACGGAATGACAGTTTCTGCACGGGATGAGCGGAACAGCTGCAATTTGCAGCTAGGAAAATGGGGTTCCATTCAATAACTGTTCGATAAATCATGATCCACCTAAAACTGTTAGGTATTTTGAGTTCATGCAAATGTACTTTCACGGACTCTTGGAGATGTTCAGTGCACATGTTTGTTTACATATGATTCGGTTTAAGAATGAAAAAGGACTCATTGTTCTGCATTCACTCATTTTGTTCCAGACCCGTACAGTATTTCGACATGTATTATGAAGCTGTATGAATATGTGGATTACTTCCACTAACTTAAAAAATGTTAGTGAATGAGCTGAAAATCATTAATCCATCAACAATAATAGCTGTTAATGTTCGAGGTAAGATTAACGGTCCTTGTTCTCAGATGAACATTAGAGTTCTGTTTGCCAGAAGCGCAATTTTCCGACAAGATACTGTATTCGCAAACTTGAGATATTCTATTCCCATCTGTGATTTCATGACCCTCACAATTTATCAAACTCGCTACAAGTAGCTGAGTGAATTTCCTTGTTGAAACAGTTGCTCACATGGTTTACCTCTACGTTGTCTGAGGGGAGTTAATTAAATATCATTTTTCATTGTTCTATTACATTTCATGGGCATATGTTATGTTGACGTTTGCTTTATCCTTCGGAACCATTCAAGTTGTGCTTTTCATCTTTTAATCTCAGAATATCATTGTAGCAAGAATTTAAATTCTGTAGTTCATATAAACCAGGTTTCTCTAATGAACTAAAGCAAGGCAGTTCAACATGTTCTTACTATTTTCACTTACAGTATCAGAAATTTTACCCCATTTCCATGTGTTTATATTTTCAGCTTTTTTGGGATAATTTATTGCACCTTTGAAATCTACCTTACACAGTACATACAATTTAAGCTTGATCGCTGCTATATTGGCCATGCGAGAGCGTTTATCGTTCACTTCAAAAATGTAAGGCGCTTTTATTTGTAAACATGAGTTGATTGTATGTTTAATTTAAGAAACGTCAACCCATACCTATCTGTCAATGCATGATGTACACGCGCTTCGCTTGACGCACTGAATGGTTCACTTAATGTGTCACAAATCTGCGAGGTTTACTTCACTCGCGAGAACATAGTTTCAAAACTGAGAAGGCTTTGAATGTGATTCATTCTTCAAACGGATATATGGTGCATCATAATATAGAATGTAGGGGACAGAAGGGTTACAAAGTTTACACAGCCAACAGATGAATGTTTAGGCAGATGGTGTTGACCGGTCCATAACCTGTTCTCCCAAATGTAGACATTCGTTATAATCTATAATGCATCAACACTTTGATGTAAGTGCATTTTTGACAGTTTCACGAATTTCTGGGAGTTTTCAATAAGTTTCGAAGCATATTCCTGTCCCACGAAGTCATTACAACTGTGGGGGACGCAGTGAGAAGCATGAACCAACGTGAACCCACCAAACTGCCTATGCGTTCAATCCGTCAAACAAACTCTTGTTCTGTTAAATCAGCGCAAGTTCACCATTTCACATCCTTCGAGGTGTCGTTTGTTACATGCAAAATACAGTATGTGTGCAATAGCTAATGACTTACAATCTCCGTCCCCACCCCCTGATTTTACGCAATGATATTCTTGTACATTTTTGACTTTGTTGGCTTACTTCCTACAATTGTTCTCGTTTCGACACCGTGTGTGTTGTAACTGTTGAGAGCATACAAAAAGCTATGGTCATCCGCAAAAACAAATCCGATTCATTTGTTCGAATTCGTAACTGTTGTACCTGTTTTATATAATAATGGGTGTCACTCGGTGTTCTGCCTACCCATGTTGAATTGTGAAGCTTTTATTTCGAAGTTGTGAACCTAGCCACCGCAATACTGAAGTGATCTGGAGATAATCCCGGTCTGCCTGCTGTACGATGTGTAAAATTCTTCCCAAAATCTTAGTTCACATTGTACATAGGATCGTAAGGATCTTTGTCTGTCGTCTGCTTGCTGCATACTATCGCGTTTGTCTGTATGCATGCTTGTCAATGGCGACACATAAATTTAGCTTACTAGCGAGCTGAGTGAGAGGATCCTTTAACCTTCCTAATTACTTTAGTGTATCGATGTTGTTTAGCACTAGTTGAGACCTATTGTGACTGCCGTATAACACGTTCGGTCTCCCGCAGTTAGTTGTATTCTTATTTCGCGTCTGGTACGCGCGTACGCGCATGTATGAACTGAAATGCATGTCATTTCAAGGAATGTTTTCGGATGGACTACCTCGAAATCATTCCACCTTTGCTGATATCTGGGAAGTTGTGAAATTTAAATTGGATTCACCTTTTAGACTACGGAATCGACA
>LOND01007488.1:4612-17069 GCA_014220965.1 Paragonimus kellicotti | reverse complement strand
GCAAACGTCCTGCTCGTCTTCCGGTTGCATCCCATACAAATGAAAACCGTCTGCTCACAGAAAGTAAACACGAGGACTGTTTTTCATTAGATAGCTTCTCTGAAAAAAGAAAACGATTAGACCCATCGCAGATTTGATGGGTGAAATGTGCAGACCGTCCAGAAACAAATAGTACCATAGTAATGTCAAACACGATGTGTTTATTTACTCACCGCAAAGTGGTTCAATAGAGTACTTACAAGTGTTCACGAGGACATTTAATGATCGCCGTTACATGTTAACATATGACGAGAGTGATGATGTACGTTAGTCACAAAAAGCCGTAGTAATAGTGATAAGGATATGTGCACGGTACTCTACAGGTAGGTCATATTACAAGTCTGTTCAGATTATCTCGAACGTGGAAAGTTTAATGATATATTAGAAGAATGATATCATTTTTGGTTAATCCTAAGGTGGATCCAACAAAAAGCCCCGTTGTCATCTTGTCACAGTGGTGAGTGTTAAGCAGCTTTAGGTTCAGGACACAAGGCAGGACAAACGGAGCCTCAAATGACTCTGGCAACAGATTTAACGTGTTGGGAAAACTTATTCATCTACAACTGACATACTTCCGAAGGAATCTGGACCTAGTTGCCACACTTAGTAGGCAGGCGATAAACTTTCCTCATTCATTAAAAATGATTATCACTCTGACGGCCATTGAAAAGCACGGTCATCCAATTCACTGCGTCACGCAAGCATCTGTTTGGTTCCGGTAAATCACACTGCAATCGTCGGAAACAAAACATCGGTACTGATAAAACAGTTTCGTTTTCCTAGAACAGTATTTCGTGAGGGCCTGCTTTATCAGGAATGGCGTCACTTGTCAAGACATGTACCTGCGAATATTTGACTCGAACGAATTGTGTAAACGGACCAGCAGCAAACTTTCCTTTACTAACATATTACTTGCGAAAACCAGTCAGCCATTACCAGCAGATATCATGTATGTTCAACATGTCACACACAACTGATCGACCAAACAACATAAAACCAAGAAATATGCGCTTTGAGTAGGGTTAGGAACAACGTTAAAGTAAATAAACGGAGTTTTTCGACCCTGACCCTTGGAACAGGAACGTGGTTATTCAACTTCATATCACGGGACTGAACTGAAGCATTTCCGATTTTGTCATTTTAGTAGAGGTAGGAATAGCGGAAACACAAGTCCAAAAATAATATTGTATTCGTTTATTCGCATAGCAGTAAAATCCAAAAACATACATCTTTGAGCGAATATTAATGAGGTCAGCAGCAAACCAAGCGATTTCCCCTGAACATCCACCAGTTAGACACGAATCTGGAGGTACTCAGTGAGTCACCTTATGTGTTGTACATTTTGTAGTCAGATGCATTTTGCGAACGAAAACATTCTTGATCGTAAAATTTAGGCGAAACGAACACACACATCCATCAGCGTCTTCTCCCGTGAACATCACGCAACAACAGTACACAGATCACACGTAGCCCTTTCCTCTAACACTCAATATAACCGCCGTCAGGACGACCTGAAATGTTACCGAACTGGCTTTAATTGCCAAATCAAACCAAAAGCCTGGCCTGTACAGAATCTGTTCATCAACTCTGTGAGTAACGCTTACGGTTTGTTCGAACAGTTCTGTTTTAATTATTATCATCGCCGACTGTAAACAAAACGAACCACACGCAAGCAGCGTTATATCAACGAAATTGGGGATAGTCAAACCAAATAAACAGACACAATCATGATAGCACCCTCACCCCAGAGGCGTCGGGTGAGAAGTGGACGCAGTATCTAGATGCAAACGGATAACAAACCATTGCAACCGTGAATTGGGCTTTATTGCATTTCTAATGAGGACTACGTAGCGATGACTCATACTAGCGTGCGCCGCAACAGAGGAAAATCGGTAGTCTGCGAACATGGGCTGGCTTTGATTATTGAAATTTATTCAGCCTACCATATGTGATTGGATTCAATATTAAAGAGGTGTTTGTTTTTCCAAACGAGAAAGTAAACTAATGAGTCGTTTGCCTACATTAGCTTTAGGGGCTCCTATCGCAAATGGAGACGGACTGAATGTATATTGTGCTCTGCTTTATTTGCATCTTCGCTAGAATCCGGTTACCACGTGATCAGAAGGTGAATTTCAACTTGAATACCACACACATTTGTTTGCACTCTTCGAACTTTGATAAACTTTTCGACTAGTCCACTTCGTCAGAAAGCATTAGACTCGAGTAGTGCATATCATCGTTCATATCATCGTCCAGAATGCAGGTTGCATTTCAACACTTTTTGAGAGCATCGCGTTGAACACAAGACCAGTAACCACTCAATAGGCATGGACGAATAGTCGAATCCAAAAGCTCAACAACAACCTTGTGTGAAAAGTGTTTAGTTTGCCCGATAGTTTTGAAGGGAGAATAAACAGTATTCTCTGTCCAGTTCCGTTACATTAACAAAATGTGCACCATATTAGAAGATCGGGCCAAGTTCCAGAAAATAGATAATGAAAAAGATAAGACCCCTCAGATCGAAAAAGCAATATCGAAATCCTTACGATGTTAAACGGAGAGAAATTATTATCCATATTTACCAACGTTCCGCTAAAGGAAGACTATAGATTATCTATGTGATTATATCGAGGGTAGTGACATAGATATTCAGATACCACTAACCGAACTTGAACAGTTACCTCACCTACAACGTGCAATTTAAGTTCAACGAAGGAATTTATCGACAGAAGGACGGTGTCGCAATGGGATCGCCGTTGGGACCACTGTTTGCAGATGTTTTCATGTCGAAATTAGAAAACGAGCAACTGAGTTCAGCGATAGGCCAATGTAGTTTTTATAAGAGGTACGTTGACGACATTCTTTGCGTACTCGATAACAACGTAAATCCGACCGACATCTTGGCCATATTCAACTCCGCACACCAAAATTTGCAATTTTCGTTGGAGACCGAAATGAATAACCAATTAGGCTTTTTGGATGTATGTTTGCGTCGCCGCGCTGATGGCTCAATTCAACGCGCGATATACAGAAAGGGTACGTGGAATGGTCAGTACGTTCATTTCAGTAGTTTTGTACCACTCGCCCTGAAAAGAAATCTAATTAACTGTTTGACGGGCAGGGCTGTAAGAATTTGCACGGATGATACTATTACTGAAGAATTGGCTTTCATACGTACAATATTCATACAAAATGGCTACCCGGAAAGATTCATAGACAGAGCTATGCAACAGCAGAGTGAAAGGGACCAGCTGCATCAAGCGGAAAAGAAAATTGTACACATCGGATTACCCTTCAAGGGCGACACACTAGCTGAAACTATCACACGTAGACTTACCAGAACGGTTATATAACATTTTACGCTGCTAAGGTTACGTGTCCACTTCACGTCCAATCCGGTTTTGTGCCCATGCCTAAAAGATAAAATGCCTGTTTCTGCAGCCTCGTTTTGTGTATACTCATTCACTGGGGGGGGGGCTTGTTCCGTGGAACCAGTGTTGCTGGCTATACGACCAGACGCTTATCTGAACGGGTCCGAGAACACTACCCAGCTTGGCTCAACAGTGGAATAACGAAATCTGTCAACAGCGCCATACTATCGCACCTGGTGGATTCAAATCACTCTGTCAATGTGACGGATGCATTTCGTCCAATCTACCGAGTTAAAGCCACCCAGTCGAGGGCAGTGAGGCGTAGGATTCTGTCCACAGCTGAAGCTATTGGAATTCGCCTGTACAACCCACCCTGTGCGCCCAGAAACGTTTTGTTCAGGCTTTGGATCTGCCATGGCCAACCCACACCCTGTTAGCCTGTCAAGACCCACGGTTCAAGTGGGTACTTGATTGCAGCGTGACATTGAACTGACTGACCTCATTAACCACCCGTTCCCCGTTTACCCCTTTAATGATTCCCCTGTAAAATTTGTGATATAAATGTGATGTATTTAGCCTGATGATGAATCACTGAAAACGAGCTTGTTCGCTATACAGTATTTTTATGACCACACTGTGTTGAATTCACTGATATCATTCAACCACCTGAGCACATGTTAAGTTTTGGTGGTATTCAATTTGAAACGGTCTGAATTCTCCAAATCTTTTTGCCAAAAAGGGAGAGTGAAACAGTTGTTTTAGCAACGACCTACTTGCCCGGACTAACAGAGCTGTACGGAAGTGAACGTCGGGCTGTTTAAGAAAATTCACTCTAAGTTATGATCTTCCAAGGATGTCAACAATATTTTAGGAACAGTTACATCTGCTAGTTTTACGCCCAGTGGTTTAGTTGTTTTTCCCAGACATGGTCTCATTTATCTCCAAATCACGTAGTCCTCGAGAGTTGAATGTCAACTATCCACTACTTCTGGACTGCCTGATAATGGTGGTCATCATTCCAATAATATCATTTTAATTTTCCCCCGTGGTAAGTTACTGACAAGACGTTTCATCGACAAGGCGACGTAATAAAATTGTTGTTGTGCCGCAGTTTATTTGTCTTGAAAGACTGAAATAAACAAGGTTACGAATTATCACGTCTCAAGAAAACAGTTTCATACTGAACTTTTCCAAATAAAATGGGTTATGAGTGAGTAAGTTTACAGTGGACAAGACACAATGGGTACCACAACAAGCGAGGGAGACTTTGTCTTCTACATTGCTGGTATTCTGAAGAGTGGGCTGTTCAACTGAAACCCTAAGAAAACAGAATTCAAATGTACTGTTGACATCGGCGTGACATTTGGTTTCATTTAGTGATCAACGAATTTTAATTATTGAGGAATCAATCTGGACATGTAAGTTGTTCCGGTGGACTTTGACTCGATGTCTTACCAGTAACGAACTGCAAATTGAATGAAGTATTCACAGCAGGGATTAGTGAAGAATGTTCTGTAAGAAATTTAAGAATATAGCCGTGTTTCTCTCATTTTTTTGTGCGTGATACAGCATTCATAAGTCTGCAGTCCTACATTACGAACGGATCCCAAAAATCATTTTATCAACAATTGGGCGTATTAATAATTTTACACCAAACTCCATCTTCCCATAGGAGAAACCTCCGCGGATCAAGATCGTTTTCGATCGATACTCAATTATTAGATGAGATGCAATTTGGTTAAAGACAACTATTGTCGTCGATTACTTGTTGAGTGCAAATCAGAATAGGTTATATAGCAAGGACTTCAATTCGCGTGCATCTGAAGTAGTCCATACAACAATAGTAATATTTAATGATCCATTTATTGAACCCATGTAGTTGATACAATATTGTTTGTGTGTGAACTCCTGTGCCGTACTACCAGTTCGTACTTCCTCAGTAATTATCATGTTTTAGCTTGTCATCATACATTATCATCAGCGTTGCCAATCCAACTTTTTTAAGGTTCACACACACACTTAATGCTTTCTTGTGTAACCGGTTTTTGACTAGATTTATGTTTGATTTTATTTGAAGAAGAAGGGGTTGTTAATTTTAAAAGTGATCAGTATTTCTCTGGTCACAGCAGATAAGAAATCCACAGCAACAACAACAGCTGTGTCTGATCTTGTGTGAGCAATCAAAAATACTATGTTGAAAATGGTCTTGTAAATCAAGCTTGAGAGAAGAAATAAAAAACGTGCGGATAGATCAAAGCGTTCACATAAGACCAGTACGCCGACTTTTCTGTGGAATGACTGTGAGAGGACCACTTCGTTTGTCTTATAGTTATAGGTTATGTGTCTATTTATACCAACCTAGAAGGCTAATTATTCAAATAGACAAAGATTTAAGCTAAGTATAATCAATCTAAAAAAAGCCTTAGGCAAGTTGTTTTTTTAATAGACTTATGTGTATATATACCACGCATTTGTAGGACCAGTCTTACATTGTGATAACGATCGGTTAGGCAATGTGTGCATCATCCGGTGAAAATAAAATGGATTAACAATGAACTCCCGCAGTTAGAATGCTACCAACTATGTCGCCTTTCATTCGCATCAACACCATAAGTATGGCACCACTTAAGTATGGATTTATTTTACTATGGTCATGTTGGTGAATCATTAAGTTGAGGATAGACTAGAGAACAAGACACACAACTCGAGCTCATCAATGCAGAAAGAAGACATGTTGCGATATGTTAACATTTCGTTTACTCTCATCAGTCGCAAACGTAAAACATGCGAGTTATATATGACACACAAATAGAGATAGACAGGGTATGGACACGCATACAGTCACACCACGTGTTACGTCATCACCCAACCTATGGGTTGCTTCAACCACTTTTGTGCACATAGCACCGGCTGGTGAGTTCTGATCAACATGGCTTCACTAAAGGCCAGTAGCTTCGGGTTCTGTTGATGTAAACACTGATAACAGGTCATGGGTTGACCCAGTTAAATCATTCAAAATATTGTTACATCAACAGAACCCGAAGCTACTGGCCTTTAGTGAAGCCATGTTGATTAGAACTCACCAGCCGGTGCTATGTGCACAAAAGTGGTTGAAACAACCCATAGGGTTGCCTTGGTGGTGATGACGTAACACGTGGTGTGACTGTATGCGTGTCCATACCCTGTCTATCTCTATTTGTGTAAACAACTCGAGTGTTCAAGAGATTATCAGACTGAAATCAAGTATTGTCGTTTACAAATGCTTTGAAGAGTATAGCCCGACGATTTTGGTTGAGATGAGGATTCCGTGTGGTCAAGAGATCTCAGTAATAGGTAAACCAACGAATGCTCGAAGAAATCGGATAGCGTTGTGAAAATTGTGTAAAAAAAAACCGTAGGAGCCAAACACCTCAGACGAACAGTGCACTACTTCCCAACACATTTGGTTATAAAGCGAGAGCTTAAAACCGCAGTTTTCGATGAATATGGCTCATCTGTTTACAAAGTGTTTGTCTCTATTTTTTCATCAGTAATTTTTCCAATTGTCGTCGTGGTCGCTGTAAAAAGCGAAAAAAGTAGACCGAGAGGAATTTCGAATCAGAAACGTTCCACCAAAAGTTGGACCATAGTTTTGACAAACAAAAAACAGTCACGTGTTGTTAATGCAACGTGCACGAATAGCCTGAATATACAACACTATCAGACGGAAGAGTAGTGGTGGTGTGTAGTTCAGTTTTGTGGGAAATCGATACTGCCTGTGTTTGCATTAAAAACAGAATGCTCAGATATGACTTTTGATATAATATATCCCACTATTTCCAGTGGAAAATTAAATTTACCTTATTTAACAGGAACACATCAGCCCGGATCTTCTTGGTGACGGAGCACTGAATTAGAGCAATCAACTGGCATAACAACAGTTCTGAACTTATTCAAACGCACATGTATCCGTCTATTTAACTAGGGCGAACGCCAACTATTGACGAATATTAACAGAACACGTTTGAGAGTTGGCGTAATAGTTGCGGGACGGATTAAATGTGGACTGTTTGTAAAGCGTGTGACGTTTTTAAAACCACTAATTTTCACACAGGTAATCGTAATGATACTGAACAAAACATTCCCATTATTTGAAGATACCGCTTTCGCCATTTTTTCAAATAAATTATTCCGTAGTTCCGTCTCGAGAGTTCGTTCATACTAGAAGTCTCCCTTTCCGAATTGTTATAACAAAAGTGCGTTAAATTATATAAACTATTTGAAATGGTGTCGAAAACACACGCAGCCTTATAATTATGGGACAGACTGCATTTTTGGAAATGAAGCCGACGGTCTGTCTAGAAAAGGTGCGCTATCTCATGAACGAACTTTATATTTATATCTTTGTTTCTTAAAATAAACTTGACGTTTGCGGCCGTCTTCACTTAAGGCAATGTAAGTCATCTACCGCGAAGTCTTCCCATTATCCCGATTGATCGAACATGAGGAAAATATGGCCGGAAAATCCACCCGCAAGTTTTAGTCTGTGGCCGGACCAGAGTAGACGGACGGATTTTATACCATCAAAGCAGAATACGAGAAAACAATTGGATATGTGAGCGGCGAACTTTGCATGTGTCTGCGTACGGTCACCGGAAAGTATAAACCTGAAATTGTTACAAAACAAATTTACTAGGACATAAAGCGATCAGTGTCAAAACTTTATCAACAAGCTATTAGGCAATATTTCATTTTTTTCCAGAATGAAACTAACACTTCGCGTAACCGTATTTTGAAAGTAGGTTGCGCTTCAAACAGAATTCTAAACAGTGATTTTGTCTCTCTTCAGCCAGATAGAATCAACAAACAATACGTGAAATGTATATATTTCCTTAAGCTAATCAGGCAATGTAGAAATCAATTTTCTGAGCACGTGATAAAAAGAAAGTCCGGTGGGACAATTTTCCACTGACAAATTTAAACGTTTCCATTGTTTAACTTTTGCTAATTACCTCTGCATAGAATAAAAGTCATTGGCAAGCTTTATGTTATCCATTATAGGTATTCAAGTAGTTTTGTTCAACAAAATGCAATGACAATCAAAATTTTTCACTGAACCTCAATAAATCTATTTCATAGTACTTGTTTCTCTGTTTTACCCAAAGACTTTCTACCAACCCACTTTTAACTTCGGTCCGCGGGTGAGCTTTAAATCTGTTGACTAGAACAGAACAAACTTGAATAGCTAAATTTGTGTAGATGCAATGTGTTAGGTATGTAAATAATTAATGACTACCGAAGTAGTCAATGCGCGATCAAATGAGTTCTCTGCACAGATGTTATTCGTTGGCAGTTGACAATTTATAGAACAGTTGTGTGTACATCTACAATTAGTGATGCACAACAAGCAAACAGGAGTGCATCATATCAGTGATGGAGATCTCTTGCGGAGTAAAGGGTTGTGTTATGATATACAGGTAACAAGCAGAAATCACGATCATTTAATAAGCAATGTATATAAGGTCCGAAGCAGCTTACTAACAGAAAAACTCACAGAGTGCTCAGTTGGAGGACAGTATCACATGAGGTGGGTGGATGGAGTTAACACTGGGTTGATGCCTGCGCCATTTAATCAGTGACATTGATGTTCCATCTGGCAGTGGAATTCTTTAGGAATTGTTGATTCGCTGGAATAGCAAAAGAAGATTGGTATTGAACAACATTACTGTACTTGTATTTCATTTCCATGAAAGAGTAAACGAAACTTTTAAAAAATCCATTTTTCTCACATTCCTCTGCAAAAGGGATTTGTTAGTACTTCACTCTTATTTTGTTCTCCAGCTGTTGTCAGTCAACTGAGATGTATTTGATGAAAATTGAATAAGTTTGTTAGTGTAATGTTCGAACAGATTTTGAAGGAAAACAAATATTATGAGTTGAGAAAGGATTACGATATTCTGAATGCAGAAGTAACTTGTTGTGCACTGAATTTATGCATAAACACCACGTTGTATTCCAGGTCCATATATGAACAAAGCCTTGCACTAATTGTTCGACGCAAGCTGAAAAAAAACACATTTCGGTAAAAAGCAACCCAACTGTAATGTTTAGGCAACTATGTGTGTGTTCCTTATCACTAACCATCACAGGTATACTAAAAGTGACCAACCCAAACCTTCTGTTTTCTCAGGCCTAATTAATGCTGACAATCTATATTGAGTGAATAGGGCGACAATATGCACGAAGAAAAGTTGGACACTCGCGCATTCTGCAATCAGTACCCAATAAATAAATGTGCAATAATCGCGTAAATGCATTTGTTGTGGAACAGCAAGTACCTCATCTGCTTAGAAATTTGCGGACGGATTATAAATATTCAGGAAGCTCTTTTCATTGCACGATGTCCTGAACGATTAGGTAAGAAAGCAACAAACTGAATAATCAGTTGAGTGATAACGCCTTCTAAAATTGAAATATCTGTCAACTGACTCTCGAGTACTTATCTTGACAACTTTTCAGCAAACTGAGGTTTTAATATAACAATCGGAACCTTTTCGCGTTAACGTATTTCTAATATGCGGACTAATCTATTTTCAATGTATAAATTGACTTGCATGCTGATGATAGTATGTTATATTTGCCTAGTTCCAAGATGCCCTCAGTAATGCCCATCATGGATTTGTTTAGACATATCAGTTCTGATTGTTTCGTACGTTTGCAAGATCATGGTAGCCAGAAGAAACTGAGTGCGCTGAATTCTCCGGTAACTGCTGACAACAGCATGTTGTCAACGAATGTAGTGTCACTGGTTTGGATGAATCTAGCGCGTGATTATATTCAAATTTCTTCTTCCTCTCATTGGTACAATCGTCCAGCGCTAATGACGCCATGAAGCATAGTATTTGCTGAAAAACCAACAGTCGAACAGCCGACGGATATTAAAGGTAGGCAGAATTAAAACGCTACTTGTCCTTAATAGACTAGTTTATTGGGCAGCCAGTCAAGTTGTGATATCTGTGCTCTTGGGCATCACAAGTATCATGTGGGGCAACGTGGCGGGAGTGAGACATTTGACCAATTTCGCCCAGTTCGGTAGCATTGGTTGGGCTGGTTGCTATAAGATGGACCTTGCCGTGGAATGGTTCCACATACACCACCGCTGATTTGCTGATATTTGGCAAAATTAATTCAAAGAACAACTGTTCCTGAGAATGTAGAAAGAGTCACTTTTTTGCTGATGACTGGAACCTGGTTTTCAATAAGTCAAATCACGGCTACAGTATTTCATGCTAATCAGTTGTTCATGAGTACTGGATGTATTGCAGTCATTGATTGGCATGATAGTTACAGTGCGAAAACAGTGTTGCTGGTTGGGAGTTTTTAACTTTTCTGAGTGCGAGGTTGGTTTGTGCAAAGGTCTCTTCTTCTGTTGTACGCTTCTGGAAAAATCCAATGAACTTAATACCCATCTTAAGTAAGTTAATTTCGATTATAAAAATTATTTAACATTTCAACTATCTGCGGAATGGTTGGCGAGCGGAGTGCCACTAAAGTTCTCTGTTGGATATAAAGTACCATCTATCCATTTAGGTCAGGGATGCACAATTTATGGACGGATTTGATTCGTAAACAACATTAGCACACGTAAACGAGCACTTTTCTGTCGCCAGAAACCGTAATCAGCAGAATTTTGATGAAAAGTGTACGAGACAGTGTGGTTGTTTACGCAACCTGGCAAGTCGCTATGCATTTTCAACCAAGTTCAAGTCAGCGTGAAAGGTATACACATCTTGCAGGCTCTCCACAACCTAGATGATTTGTATACCAGGTTAATTAGCGTTAGCCGACTGAACTAAAATGAAAAGTAGTTTACACAATCACCCAACCAACAATTGGGTAACAGATTAAACATCACCCACGATTAATCGCAGTTGTCGCATTTCCGCAGACAAGAGGTCATTGATTAGAGTTAACAGGACAGTAACTGTGTCTCCTCTCGAGGCGATCGGGCAACCTGATCATTACTCACAAGCGAAAGTGGTTGAGCGTTCACATATGATAATTCGGTCGTGCCTAATGTGAGGTCAATGGCGCAGTGGTCAACACGGTTGCCTCATGAAAGCGTGGCCGGAGTTCTAGTCCCGGCAGTGGCAAGGATATGCACTACTGACGAGCTCTAATGAGAGCGAAACTCGAGTCTAGTGCTTCTTTTCGAAAGGGCCGACTGGAAAGTCTATGGGAATGCGACAGCTGCGATCAATTGTGGTGATGTTCAATCTATATGGAAAACATTTGTTCAACCTGAACATAGGGCGGCTTACCATTTTTAGGACCACGGTCCGTAGGTCATCGACCCTCCCATCTAAACCCTTCAAGTGGTTTCAGTGAAGCACTACGTGAATTTGAAGTCTGATTTCTTTAGTTTAGGAGGTGAGTTTGTTCAAGAATGAACAGCGACATCTGGTATCTGTTAGCGCCGCTGACTCTGATAATAAAAGTGTATGGAGCTCGGATAAACATTTTAACGTACATACGCTGGCAAACTGCCCATTTAATCAGTCTGGACGAATAAGTTGGTCGTTTTTTGATTACTGCTTAAACCTGTGTACAAAAAAATTATGAAACAACACAGACATCACTTCTGTTGCTTCAACAATATTATCTCCAGTCCTGTGTGCAGACAGTTAAAATTAAAATTTAGTGGTCGATATGAATGTGAAAATCCGATTGATTAGTTGTGATTTATCTTTCGGAGGTTAGATAAAAGAGTGCACCTGCTATGACGTGGCTGTGTCGATGCAAAACCACATGATAATGATGATTCGGTCCATTCGGTGGTATATCATCTGACAAGAATGAGACGATATTTCATGCCCCCATGTCGATGAAAATTTGTGTCACATAAACTTCCCATAACAATCGCTCCAAGAACACCACACTGTTTAGGATGAGTTCACGATGGATGAGGTGCTCGGGCCTCAAAAACGGTAACATTGCTCAAGGTATGGAGTTCAGTTACGAAAAACAACAATATATAACAGGCTAATGCTAAAATCAATCCAATGATG
>LOND01007487.1:0-13653 GCA_014220965.1 Paragonimus kellicotti | reverse complement strand
TTCTACATCTTGAGTAACTTCGGCAGTCCAGAACCTCCACTTCCCATCTACTGTCATCACTCGCTACCGTAAAAGCACGCACATTAACTACATCAGACAAATAGGAATAAATTATGTCTAGATAAGTACACAATCACACGAGTGTTATGTGTTTGAGACCAACACAACCCGATACGTTGCCTTAGTCACTTTTATGCATACAGTGCAACTGATAGGTTCAGATAAGCGCTGCGTCATGTTGCAATTGCACAACAACATTTTGGATTGGTTAAGTGTATCAACTTAATCTGTTGTCATGAGGAGTCTGACAAACGATGGTGTGAGATTTTGAGTGATGGGACCGCCAAGTTGAGGCTAATGTGTTTTCAATTGCTTCAACCATTTCCGGATCTGTACAACCACTCAGTCGTCGGTCTGTCTTACTTATGTAACCGTATCATGTGACTGTACACAACATGGAGACAAAACAGTCAGACGAACTGGGCTCACGCTTACAAAAAAACTGGTCCTTTGTTAGTCTGAAATAAGGTAACTGAAGCGGTCGCATACAATCAAGCTATGACCAACTTTCATTTGTGTTTGAGACCATCCTCCTAGATGAATAACCGTGAAATGTAAAAACTGGAATACGCATTTATTTAACCATTTGAACTGATTCATCCTGTTATGGGTCTCGATGAATTTATCAGCGCAGCCACTTGCTAGTAAATTTTCTACCGGTGTCCCTTGTTCTGCCTACAGCCTACAACAATTGAATATTATATAACTCGAACCTCATTCGCCAGTAATTACAGGTTTCACAATCAAGTAGACTTGTAACTCTGTCACGTTCTGGAAGAGGCTCTGTACTAGAATTTCGGCTTCTTTAGGGCTTGTCAGTAAAGTACGACTTTCCTACTGTCAGAATTTGAAATCTAATCATGCGTCTATCAGCCAACACAAAATAGATTGAGTTTTACTGGCGGTACCTTTGACGTACATATGTTATTGCAGCCGTTTATGCAAGTGGCTATCTATATAAAGGTTAGACCTCAACCTACAAAGGTCAGAACTGCGAAGGCGTTAATTTTCTACCAGACGTAAAATTGTTCATATGAATTGAAGGTTCTACACATCATAAACGTCACTTTCAAACAACACCGGTAAGATAACCTTTCTGTTGTAAGCTTAGCGCATATTTTCACTTCGAAGACGTAGTGTCCGGTAAAGTTATGTTTTGTATTTACTTCATTTCTCTTGTCCCTGTGGAATGGGATGTGTCGGTCGTACAATGATGCACTTGCCAATACTAATGCGCAAACGTCATCCGCACAAGTCTATAACGTAACTTCTGTCCATGCTGTCAATTACAGTCCCAGGATCAATTTAACTATAGGTCTGAGACCTTTTCTATGTCGTTTTATTTCGGATAAAATCTGTGCGTACGACTGAACAGTCCATAATTTTTAGTACGTTTTATAAAATCTCAGACTAGTCGAAACCGGATTAGATGAAATACGCTGCAATATGTAGAATAATCAATGGAACGTAGACATTCTTCATTAGTCACCCATTTTTTCCAGTAATCTTAGTGAAATGTTATTTTGTCTACCATAACTGGGGAGAACTAATGATGTATGTGCTGAGGTCATGGGGACATTTGTGCAAATATGGTAAGGAGTTACAATTCGGAATAATATAGAATAAACAGGACAGGCAACGATAGTAGAGTAAAACTAGACTAAATGGGACTGCTTTGTTGGTAATAGAGTTTTTAAAGAAATAGATTTGAATCAAATGAAAGGCCTATGCCACATTTGGATGAAGACTTCATAGAATGTTGAGCGGATATACAGTCTTCTCCAGGATAAACAAACAGAATCGGGATAAAACATCAGAATGGACAAAATGCACAGCTGCATGTAGAGGTGCATGCACCGATTACAAAGACACTAGAAGGAACAAGTAAACGATAGAATTCAGGAGAGCAGTGAACCTCGTGACTGGGGCAACTGAAAATATTTAAAAGTGTAAAACTAAGGTGCTCAGTTATAGGCCGAATACGTGTATCCACAACTTGTCGGACTCTATAAAGATAATGGGTTGATCAAAGCAATTACTGAGAGACGATCAGTTGCTTTTAACAAGACACCTGCTGCGACCAAAATACTCTTTCACTTCAATCTTACCCTCCTGATTATGCCTACACCTAGATTGTAAGTTCCTGTTATTGCAGTCGCATCACGTGTATAATGTCTCATTTTTATTTGTAAAGTTACTCACGATGACCACGCCACCAGAGGTTTACCCGAATGATTCCATGTGTATCATTCAGATTTGCCTAATAGTTGAACAACCAGAAAACTCAGCATTGTTGTGCTAGCCTACCTGGTTGATTCGCTCCATTTTGTCTACGTGACGAATTCATTTATTTCAACATACTCGATGACAGTGCGGTCTCAATGAGTTTCTGACACCTGACATACACACACAGTGGTAAATCATCGTTGGTCTGATTCGCTCCATGAATGTTGATATATTTTTCACTTAAGTCAACCGGATGAACACCACTTCCGGTAATTTGTTTGAAACCTCTTCGTCTGAAAGTAGACGGCTTATAGTCCTCCTAAGAGAAATTACAACAATGATGTCGTGGTGCTAGGTAGCCGGAATGCCTCATTCGATTTTGTCCAGCAGCTTGATGAATAAGTACGATGAAACTAAGAATTGCTTGGTTTTGTTCTACAGCGTAGGCGAAAATGGTTATTCTCAATTTGATCACCTCTCAAGCGCGCAGATTATTTTAACTTTTTCCATCATCACGTGACGTTTTCTCTTTCAAGTTGAACATCACCCACAATTGATCGCAGCTGTCGCATTCCCATAGACTTTCCAGTCGGCCCCTTTCGAAAAGAAGCACTAGACTCGAGTTTCGCTCTCATTAGAGCTCGTCAGTAGTGCATATCCTTGCCACTGCCGGACTAGAACTCCGGCCTTGCTTTCATGAGGCAACCGTGTTTACCACTGCGCCATTGACCTCACATTAGGCACGACCGAATTATCATATGTGAACGCTCAACCACTTTCGCTTGTGAGTAATGATCACTTTTCACTTTTTTCAAGTATACAGTCCAGGTAGCATGTTTCAGTTATCTATTAAAACTAGAACAAAAAAGAATGAACTGTTAACACCGAATATCCGGCAAATTTAAGTATGTACAAATAAACATGAGAGACCTTTCAAGGTGTAACATCAGACAAAATTTTTATTATGTTTTGAAAACCTCCTGTTGTTGGAAGTTTCGCAATTGATACCCTCAGCACCAGAATAATTAGGCACTGCTGAAGTATGTTGCGCTGACAAGTTGAGATAACGATTACGACGGGTAATTATAAATCACGAACATTTTTATGAATTATCCTTTGCAACTTCGTTTGCGCCACAATTTACTCATTGTTGATAGTGTAATGCAAAAATTCTATCGCACTTATTTTCTAGCAAGTCTGTATGATAACGACTGAAACCTTCAATTCAACCAGCCGAAAGCACGCTCTGGTCAGTCGGTAAACAGTGGTAAATTGGTGAGATGATGACGATCTGATGCGTTTTCAACGACTGATCCAAACAAGTGAATTACAGAACAACACGGAACTAAGCGCGTGACGCGGAACGTGACTATGTAGTGAGAGGAGCGATCATGCTATACTACTCACACCACTGTAATTCAGTAGTGGAACCAGAGCATATATTTTGGCACCAGAATAGCTGCAGGAAAAATACAAGAAGAATTATTGGAGTGCAGCATTGCATGAAATGATTCTTGGTACGTAAGGGAACGTAAAGGAACTAAGTTGACGTCTGTGGCAGCCGTGACGGTCTGGGCCCAGTACCGTACACAGATGAGTGTTTTTGTTTGTCCTCTTGTGAACACAACCTAGGTTTGCTTTGCTGAATAAAAAACCCTTATGCCATCCAAGTTGTTGGTTCACAACGCTGATATGTCCTGCCTGAGTAAGAAGTGGTACCACATTCAAACGATCAACTACACCGAACATTAGTTACGGTTCATTGTGCAGCATAAACGTTCCTTACCTTTGACTACACTGCAATTAAGTAGGCTTCAAACATCTGCACTGGCTATTTTATTTGCGATAACCGTTCGTTTGCAAGTGGTGCTTCAAACTAACCCACCACTTATTTATTCGTTTCACTCAGGTGTACTTTAGTAGTTAGTAACAAATGACAGAAAATGAGTTTACCTAACTTCTCATTCCTCACTAACTTCTCACTTGTGAAGGTCAGATTGAATAACTTATAGAACTAAGGCCATCAAGTGAATCGAACTTTCAGTTCCCACTGTGACCTGCTAAACAGTCCCCACTCTTATTTTCATTAAGTCTACATCTGTGTCTCATAACACATTTTGACCAGTTAAAAAATACACTTATAAACGACTACAAATACCCTTGTTGAAAACCACAATTACAGTAGCTGTCGACAACATTGCAATCGAAATCAATTTTAAGCGTCGGTTGGAACACAGGCATTGACTTTTTGGCACCACAAAAATGTAAGCAAGAAAATAAACCCTGAAGTTTGCTTGTAACAAACTGACTACTGGGTTCCAACCAGTTGTATTTCAAAAGTAAACCACAATCAAGAATCCGTGTCATATCAAGTGTCTTAAATTCTGCGCTAAAATGCGCATGAATATTTTAACTTTCCTCTATCCTCATTAACGGCATGGGAGTTTACAATGCGTTTACTGATGAAGTCAATAAGATAGAATTTAATGATAGCATTTTCGACAAAAACATCCAATTTTGTCATGAAATTAAAAACTGGGTAATACTAATTATAATACTTTCAGAACAAGCGTTTTAATCAATCAGTAACTGTGTTTGCTAGTGGAGTTTCGCGTCTAACTTTGATCCTGGTTTGAAGAAGCTTTCGAAATAGAAGTAAAATTTAAACGAACATATGTCGATTTTTCATGATATTGTTCTTACAATTTAGCTCCCCAATCGGTCCCAAACCTAGCTTAACATTATTCAGTGTCCATACTTTGTGGCAAGACAGTTGAACGTTTACCCAAACACTCCGCTCGATTTGTCCCCCACCTTATCATGTTTGCATTGATTAACCTAAACAATAACATCGTTTGCTTTCAAGGGACGCCTACAGCTGCAGTACATAATGATTCTTGGTGTATACTCTCTAGCTCCATGACCAGTTTCGTTCTTGTTTCGACTCGTCAGTTAGAGATTGTGAACTAAGTTTCGACCTCGTGCGACCGTAGCCAGAGCAAAACTGGCAATCCGAGATGAACTGTGTTCATTCGCATAAACGGGTCGAAAACAAGGTTATAACCCAATTACACATACAGTTTTGTCTCAACGAGATTCTGACAAAAGGCTACTCGTCTGAAGCGGAGCTGTTTAACGTGAACATATTGCCAACATTTATGACAGAACTCTGGAAATGATAGCTACATGTATGTTTGAACTCGAGTCTACATAGACTTCATGAAAATTCAATGATCTCTGACGGCAAGCACAAGATTGGATCTGATAAATAAACCTAGTTAATTACTACCAAATGGTGTTTTTTGGAAACTAAAACCATCCCCTATAACATGTTTCCGAAGTTCGCCGTTTACTAAACTGTGTGTAGAAAACGAAGTGGTATACAAAAATACCACGGGTGAAAAATACCAGTTCTTGACCTAGCTCAAACAAATGTGCACTTTGAAACAAGTTCATGGAATAACAGATGTTTTGTGCGAGGTTTATCAAAGCTGAGTTTTGCTTTTTAAGGTAACCGTGAAACAACACGTGCTTCGCTACTCCCCAACGGTTAATGGCTTCGCACCTTCGTGTCTGTTTTTATAAATCCGTACTACCGATATTCATTAGCAATATTTGGTAATAATCTGTATGCTGCAGAGTTCAGTAAAAATGAACGAAGTTCGCATTCTTGTAGCAAGTTAACTCGAAATGTGGATACTTCGAAATTTTTCATTTATCTAACGAAACTGTTTGCTAGGAGAGTAGTAACCGACGACAAACAAGTCAAAAATTTCAATTTTGATAGGTTTTTATTTTGAGGAGAATGACCTCGGGATTTTTAGGAAAACGTCGATAAGACACGTTACCTGAATTTAAGTAGTTTGTCAACAAATTTATTTTAGGCTCAAAAAGTAGTGTACAAAAATCCTACATGACGCACGTTACTCGTGCTACCTCAAACTAAGCAATACGTTTTGTACTCCTATATCAGAAAATTCACAATTTTTTATTGGAGACACAAGTGAATAACTTACAAAGATTGTACAACAATTTGCTCGCTGTAAGTTATCGACTTCCGAGTATTCAGTTGTGTAGGTTGCTGGAAAACTAAATGAGTGTTACTCACTTAATCAGCACGGACTGCTGACATGTGGTCATCGACCAACAGTCATTCAGAAAGACGGCTGAAAATGTAGACGAATAGCCACACATCAAGGTCTGCACAATTCAGTCGGTCACGCAAAAGGTATAGTTATCATTCAAAGGTTGTGTGCATACAGATATTACACGTTCATTTCTTGGAATTTAATTTTGGTTTACTGCTTGACCTAACACTTTCTATCCCCTCAAATCTACCAATCTGTCCACTTAAACAACACCACTTTTTCTGTCCGCATAAATGGAATGTATTATTTCGAAGTTTTACTACTATTATTGATGTCCATAAATTTCAGGTCACTTGGCTCAATAAAACGAATGAAATCTATTGCCAGTTTTACGAAGTATTCTTTATTTTGTACGCTTAACCTGTTTATTACCTGGACAGACTCACGATCTATTGTACACAGGCTTCGCTATTCAGGCTTCCACCAGGTAGGAGGTCCACGCCGGCATCATTTGAGTGCCGCAGACAGTCCTCCATTATTTCGTCTATGACGAAATTGAACAAATGGAAAGGGGACAGCCTTGACGTACGCCGCTCCTGGTGCTGAAACTGTCAGACAGTTCACCGTAAACCCTAACCTGAGCTGAAGTATGGGAATAAAGCGCCGACAGTATGTTCACATACTTAGTCGGTACACCCCTACGTTCTAAGCGACTCTAAAAGTGTAGATCGGTCCACCGAATCAAACGCACCTTTATAGTCGAGGAATATGGCGATTGTTGGCCGGTACACATGACGCTGCTCCAGAATTTGACGAAGGGTGAAAATGTGATCTATACAACCCCGCCCAGGGCGAAACCCAGCCTGTTCTTCCCTAATGTTTACTTCCCGAACTGCAGTGAGTCGACGAAGTATAATTGATGCTAGAACCCTTGAAATGACTGGGGTCAAACTAATCCCTCTATGGTTTTCGCAAGAGCCCCGGGCTCCTTTCTTAAATATGGGAACTATTATCGAGTGACCCCAGCACGGAGGGATGGTCTCCGTCGTTGACTAACTGACGTAACAGGCGAGTAGTTGGGATCAGACGAGATAGACGTACAAAAACGAACATACGTGTGCATTAATATTGGGGTTGGCGGATTGTATGTAATAAGCTTGGATTGTAATACAACGTCAGGCTTGCTCCCGTTGATAAACAACATGAGCTATCTAACCACAATTTATTTTCTAGTGCCATAATTAACTCTGAATCGAAGTGTTCTATTAATTATTACTCTGGGCAATTCTGATCTATTACTCCAAACTAAAGAATTTCCAACCACTGAAAACCCGTTCGCATCCAAACTGAGTGAATTTTTAAATCATATGTGAACGAACATTCAGTATTTCGCCCCAAAACCATGCGATATATGCGAATACCTTAATATCCATGGAAGTTTGAGAAGCAGTGCACGTCATATTCCTCTACAATCAGTTCAGCCTTTGAACCTTATCTCGTATGATGCTTACTGCAGTTCTAAACATCGTTCTGTAGCTGTCAAGTTAAGTGAAAAGGACAAGCGTCTGATATTGCACTAGTGGTGCCCAGATAAAGTTCATCTCATTTATTTGAATGTGCAAACCATGCAAGTACGTACATAGGCATGCGAAATGATACAGAAAAAGTGGTCAGAAGTGACATTTTATGTGGTTACTACGATGAACAAAATTCTGCACCTAGTTTATTGTTGTGAGCACACTATCATCGCTTGAGCCTTCGGACATCAACGAGAAAACATGGAGTTTAGTTATTGAGTTATGAGGCATAAATTAAGATTACCTGCAATCGAATTCCGTTGTCACGAACTAAATTGGCTGGACGTATACTAAACTAGTTAGGGTAGTTATTCAGTAGTAATTTCAAAGATAACTCTCCTGAGGTGTACTCGCATGTGTACTCGCATCTACCTTGATCCAACAGTTTGCGCCTTAAACTTCGCTTGCATGATGACCTGGGTTCCAGATGCTGAAATGAAGACATTGACCAGTTCAAATAGTTTCGCAACAGACGCCTTGTTGAATGGGGAAGTCGGTACCAGCGACTCGGGCTGTTTTACCTAGGGCGCAATTTGGGATGGGCAAAAAACGACGTAGCATCCAGTCAGCGTCATGCCCCAGTCCAGCTCGTGGATTCCATTATTATCTCGTTGGGTCACACATTGGTCACTATCACCTAAACGAATACAACTCAAGCCGTAATTATCCTTGACCAAAGTCACGCATGCAGACCCCACCCAGAGTCATGCACACACATTATCTTCACAAGCGCGTCTCGGGGTAGAATTATCGAGCATAATTTTTCACTATATTGTTGCTTCATTCTCATTCGGAGTATTGGGCACAGAATACATATAGTTTACTTAGCAACAGTCAGGTTCCACTATGGTCAGCACTTAATAACATAGCTATTCACGTCGTTATGCTATCTGGTTCACAAAAGTTTTCATTTCGAATATCCTCTCAAACACCACGGTCATCTGCTTCAGACAGTAGCGGATTCTTCAAATTTGGCCTCTGATCACCACCCCCTCCCCCGTTAAGGTCGACCCAAATGGCGAAGCTGCCTAACACAACGTCTTCATTGGAAGACCAACATTTCTTATCCGGACCGAATAGACAGAGCAATTAATTCAATTTCGTTAGCGAGTTAGACTACTCAGTTTCTATCCACCCATCTTTACCGAGATGGCAACATTAAATAAATCATATGCTGACGGAAAATTTTTATCCTATGTGTCTCATCAGGTTTTTCGGACCGTACTTGTGGTCTGTTCTGTTGTTCTGTTCTTAGTTTTACGCATTTAAGTTGACGGCGTACCCATAACAGGGGTACAACACTCCCTCTATCGATGCACACTAATAACAGATTTATATAACGCATATTCCAGGCGATCACTATAAATTTGGTGATTTTTAGAGGTCATCCCAGTTCGTCGAGCAAAACATTTTTTCATGTAAACAGTTGTGATTCGGTGTTGTACGCGGACGACCATGTACTGTAGACAGCGTCAACGCCTGACCATGTTTATTGTCTGTGAAATCAGATATGATTGTTTAACTGTTCATCTTCGAAACAAAACATTACGTTTCATTTTCGCCTGCAGTACTTCGCTCGTTTATCCGCACAGAAAATGAACTAGCAATCTGGATGAGGTTGAATTCGTTTTGAATAACATTGCTATTGACTGTATCTAAATAGAATCCATTTGTTAACGGAAATAAACGGCTGACTTGGAACCTTGTTCACGAGTTCATTGATTCACTGGTTTAAACATAAAACAGAAGGATGTTTGTTTATGCCTTCCTATTTTGTGTTAGTTTGACATCGAAATGTGTAGGACTGTTTAAAATCTAGTGAAAATGTGATTGAATGTGTCCGAAATGAAGGCTGGAGAACGTTAGTGACAAGCATACAAGTCAGCATCAAACACTGTACCACGTTGAAGTAATTTGTTGAGAAATCAAGATCACGGCAGGGAAACTAACATTGCGGATATCGTCTCAAGTGCTTGCTGATCAGAGAGGGTTTTTCGAACCTCTGCCGACTGAGTCATGACCACGCAATTTAGCAGGTTATCGAAATACGAACAGATCCTAGTATGAAGGACGTTCTGCCCACAAAGTAAGCTTTCCATTGAGGAACTTTTTTCTACGAAACCTCCTCTACAAATGAAGGCCCCAAACACTCATTAGTCAGGCTTTGAAGTGAGCCATGCAAGCACATAATAACGCCTGTTACTTACGCTGAACGTGAATTTCACGGAAAGCATTCCATAAACTGAGTAAAGTCTTGCCAAAGAAACTGCCAACTTTATTGCCAACAATGCGCAGGTTAGGACTAGTGAGAAAGTAGATATATTAACAGATGGATGCTGAACACCGGTTAGAGGAAGGCACAATTCTACTTACTAAACTTCATTAACGATCTATGTGGTGCGAATCGTTATTCCTATGGAACTTACGTGTGTATTGTTTAACAAACTGGAAAGAAATGCCGTGAAACGTTGCGAAAATTGGGATAGTCAAGTATTCATAGCCGTCGACCTGAAACAATTATGCCCTAGAATTGCGATATAACATGGGCCAGTTTAGTTTAATGTACTCTTCACCAGAGACTTACATAAACCCTACTCGGATTTAAAAGCTGAGCGCAGATTTTGTTATCAGTTGTTGAAATGACCATCGAATAATGGGTCTTAACAACTTCCTACTTATATACAATGCGTCGTTTGAATATCTCACATAAGGAAATGATAAAAAACACATTAGCAATCAGGTTCAGCTTCTCTATGCACATCGGTAACGAGAGAGTGGTATTTGTCGGACAGCCAGGCTTAGTAAGGAGAACATAGCTATTAACTGGATTGCGTGCTCCGGAAGCAAACCTACAGCGCGAGTAATTTATTATACCAGTTCCACTGTAAAGAATATTTGCACTTAGACACACAACGTTTCTCTTTTTGCAAAGGTTGGTGGTTCCAGTGACGACTAGCGAAATGACGGACAGCTGTTTCGACCTAGTTGGGTCTCATCAGCACCACGCACACAATTTTGCTGGTGGTCTCTGTTCGTAGGATAAAATCCGTTCGTCGTCAACAACTACAGTTATTTCCAGAGAATGCTGCTCAGTTTAAACGTTATTGTTAGCTCTTAAATTCCATCTAATGTGACGAGTTATGAGCAGTCCTTTCCTGTCATGGATCCAGCGGATCCAAAGATACTTATTGGATGACGAATGATATCGCTGTGGTACACTATTTGTGTCGTTAATTTTGGAAATACAAAAACTTTGTAGTGCCTATGCAAAGTGTTTAAGGAAATCCGAACTAATTCTTTCTATCAGGTCGACCAATCCTCTGAATACAACACCACTAAATATAATGAGGCTACAAGCAATCTTTTAAAATTCTCATCGAACAGCGCGGCTTTTCTTACTTTTCACCACGTTTGCATTGACTATGATGAAAAAGTAGCTCAACATTATTTCACGGAAATGAGTCTAATAATTCATAAAATCAGGTGTCGGCTTTTTAAATACTAATGAACGCAAACTTTCTCCGGCGAAGGTAGTCTAACCTGAGGGTCCCCTCAAACGGTCGGCGAACATTTCGTCCTGGGAGAGCAACCGTTTTATCAAAGCTGACAAAATGTTTAGATTATGGTATGTTAACATTTCGTTTGCCTTCACTGGTTGCAAGCTTAAGGCTTGCCGACTGAATGCATCAGACAAAATAAGCACAAACTGCGTCTGGACACAAAAAATCGCACATAGTATTATGCAGTCAAGATTAAAACAATCTGACGGGTTGAATCGGCCACTTTTGTGCACACGACGCCGGTTGATACATATCGATATCTATTGTTTTGATTCTGAAGGACTCATGTTTACAGAGACATTTATGCCAGCCCTCATGCGAAGGCAATATCGTACTGTCCTGTTTGCCGTCCTACATCTGGATATGTGTGGCAAGCGTGCGGGGAAAGGCCTCAGAAACAACTCACATTCAGGTTTTTTAACCTGTGTACAATTCGCTTCAAACGGAGAATGTTGTCTAAAATACTTAGGGAATTTCTCAGCGTTTTGAACAGCTCAGCACATAATTGTAATGTGAAACTAATGGTCACCTGCAATAGTTCTGTGATTCAGCTTGTAGCAAGTATGCCATACAGGAGCCTGCGGGTTTTCTTCGCTGATTTGAATTTATCCAAAGTCCAGTTGAGTCCCTGTAGATTAACAAAATTGTCACAATACTCATCAGTAGTATAACTATGAGAGAGAGAACGTTTTGGATAGGTATTTCATTCGCACTGCGTTCAGTATCAGGACTAGAAACGTCACGATTATTAGATTTGTTTAAAACATTGGATTCTGTTTACCTATTCATAGAAAACAGACTGGAAGCATGTTTATTAAAGGAAGATAGTGTGGCGTAAGATATCTTGTGCACGAATATTTCGTTTGCATCTCATCTGTTACTTTGGCGAAGTTAATGTAATCGATACACGGCGAACAGGCAAGGCAACAATGGCTGAGAAGTCGGGCGTAATAAACGAGGTCAGAATGATCAGTGCTCAAGAACGCGCTTTCGGGTAACGCAACGTGAAGCAAGTAGGGAAATTTATATTGTGAGGCAAGGGAGAAGTTCCCCAATGAACACATTCCCAAATTTTTGTATGCCTGTGGAACTGGCATAGCTGGAAGTGCAATCACGGAAGCTATTGCACGAGACGGGTCAAACAGTCTGAGGTACCAGTGCATTTCATATCATATATCGTCGGAAAACTGAGCCAGGTGTGCCGTTTGCTGAAACTGTTGCTTTTTGTCCTACAAGCCCAGTGCTGTGCGTCCAGAAAAAAATAGTTACCGATTCGTTTCTCCTCTGTTAATTTTGCCCCATTCTCAGAGACTTCCACGGTTCTTTGGGGTTTTCGTTTTTTCATCATGTGTACCCTTCTAACAGTTTTGCTTTCCCACGAATTTTAAAAGTGCTTGGTAACATTCACTCTATACCTCACGTAAATGTTTACGACCATCTGACATAAATTTCCCTACTTGCTTCACGTTGCGTTATCCGAAAGTTTTGTTCTGAGCACTCATCATTCGACCTCGTTCATCACGCCCTATTTCCCCGTCATTGTTGCCTTGCCTGCTCACCATATATCGATTATATTGATTTCACTGTGGTTACAAATGAGATGCAAACAAAGTATCCGTGCACAATACAGCTTATGATAGACTACTGGCATTTTTCATACTTATTTCGGGTAATCCCTCCTTCAGAAGACATATTTTGCGAGATGTTAACTTTTCGATGTAATCTCATCAGTCACTGAAACAAGCAAATTTTTTGCACATTGCATGTGGTACCAACAGATGAGCGGACAAACGGAACAATTTCGAGGTCTTCCTCTAATAGCTAATCAGTAACACAACAACCAAATGGGCCGTGTCAGCACGTTCTGTTAAACCAAAAACTGGTCGATGTTGCCTGATCACTTCATTGATCATTAGCCGTTTCGGGTTAGGATTAGGTAGCGCTGTCTTGAACGATTTGACTGGGTCAACTAGACGACGGTTTTTACAGTGTGTTTGACGATCGATGAGACCGGGCTAACTGAGCTTGTTACAGTCAATATTATAATGGTCTTTTGTCAAGGAAGTTTCCAGTTCCCCGAAAACATTGTGTGATCAGAAGACTAACAAGGTTCATTTGTGAGTGACCTTCCCATGTGTCATG
>LOND01007484.1:0-10829 GCA_014220965.1 Paragonimus kellicotti | reverse complement strand
CGTCCAGTTTAGCCCAACAGGTCATCGAGAGGCGCAAGCCGTCACACCACGTGACGAAGGTATTAGCAGAAGTACAGTAGTTAATCAAACTTGTAATTGTCAATTAGCCTGCATCACGTGGGAGGAACACATGAGTAGTCAACAAGCATTTTGAAATACATTTGATGCATGAATAATTACAGAAACTGTGATGGGGTTAAATCAGTAATTTCGCATGTTAAAAGAAAATTAGTTAAACACAATAGCACTTGTTGTAAGCCACAGTTATTAAAGAAGACCACATAAAGCGACGGACTGCTTTGTGTAGTAAAGTCAAATTGTTGTCATCTACCGAACTAAGAAAATTGCGCTCATCTAAATTAATGGTTCGGAGTTCTATCCGACAGAGCAACATGCGACAGCCGACGGTGTGCCCACATCGGGACGATTCCCAATGCTTTCAACTACTCAAGCCCGTTGCGGTTATAGAGCTTTTCCAACACTCTCCCTGTGACTATTGCAACCAACGGGATCTCGAAACCGAACACGTAGGTGCATAACTAACGTGTGTCCAAATCAGTTCGATCCTACCTGGTTCATACAGGGAACAGAACGACAAATATACAAATGTGATCCTATCAATCACTATGACCACATGTAAACGAACAGGATAGACAGATACGCCCTTAATAAAACTGAAGTAAACAAAATTAGTGAGGATCTCATGGTCTTCAAACCAACGTAGGATAAAACTAGTAACCTCAAGAGAACCTGACAAGAAGTACGCTGGATTGTTGTGAAAGTTATGTTCGAAAGTAGCGGTAATCCAGAAAACCACATAATAAGACATACCAGACGGAAAACGTAGTATCCAAAAAGGCTATTTGAAAAAGAATACACTGAAAATGCACGAACTCAGTGAACTGTGGCACTGCTTGAACGAACGCACAACGAGATATTAGGCTTAAAATAATCAGCATCTTTGAAAACACATGATCGATGATTGCGTAGAAAAATGATCAACAGATTACAGCAAAAAGGTGACGAAAACAAATAACACAAATATCATTGCAACTTACGCTCATGTGTTTCACTCTAACTTGGTTTGTTTTTCCCTTAATTATGGTGGAGTTTTCAATCGACTGAACACAATAACATTATCCCTCTTAGTATTTGTTGACGGTAAATTGCACTCACGCCATGGAGGAATCACCTTGAATAGATGCTCGTTTGACAAATGCAAAACGGTGAATGAGTACAGAATCAATGCAAGTAATCAGAGAGACAATCTTTTGGTTCATCAAGTCTTCCGGTGCGTATATGCCGATGAGAAGTATTCAACAACAACAACAGCAAAATTTTGAGCGTATCTGTCGCTTACAACCACCGTTCCTACTGAAATAATCGGCTGCAAAAGGCGTACAAAAGGGTGAGCCAAAAACTGTACCACGCATGAACCCCCAAGTTATGTTTTGAAAGTGCGTGTGGACAGGTAGATCATGCCGGTGGGTATCTCCTCAGCTCCACTTCTGGGACAGAATCGTGAAATTTACGGTTTTGCAACCTGGATTATATGACTAGTCTGTGGGAGTAGCTCAGGACAATTAGCAACCTTAGTGGTGATCGACGTGGCAAACAAGCTGCGGCATGCGAGTTATCACTATCTAGAAAACAGCAAGGTGAACGCCAAGATAAGACGGATTAGGTCAGCTGGTTGAATGTAGAAAACAGAAACCCTATCCACTATCATTAACATTAACGCACGAAGACTTTGTATGTATGGGTTACAAACGACCTTGATAAAAAATCAGCAAGTCAACCACCTTCTAGATATGTTGCACGTAAATTGATTGGCCAACCAACATCCAAGCTGCAAGGTTGAGAAAACGGTCATGTTGGAGAACGTTCCATCTGAATTCCTAATTCGGATTTGAAATCCACGATTAGGATTTGCCCACCTCCGCAGTCACCGTCTTCCTCTCTGCCGGGCCACCAAGCTTAACCATTGATTCATGAAACAGGACTAAGAGCATATTGAAACGGCAGATGATTATTGGCTCAAAAAGATGCAACCTTGACTAATAAGTGGAGCCAAATACACCCACCAGTAACAATGCGATACGTTGATCAGATGACGATATGCACCGACTGCAACGACCAAACAGGACGAACAACAGTGAGTGACTAATTAGCGTGCGAGAAATGACCGAGAAACCGAATAACATGATTGGATAAAAAATCAACACTGCGGCAGGCCACCCAAATGGAGAAAACGAGCCATCGGCCAATGAAGATGGGCGAACTAGTTAAACAACAGACCTGAGTGTTCATTATTCATATAGCTTAGCCTTACACTGCATCAGATGTGATCGGAGGGCAGCAGCTGTTTTGATTTCACGGGAGGAGAGGAGATAATTAAGTGAGCCAGCTAATTTCTTCACGCAATCAAATGGGACTTTCACGAACTGGAGTGGTCAAAAGGATAGTACGTGGTACACAGTTACTCCGAAAGTGCGATGTGCTTACGAACGATTGTAATGAGGTGCGAGATAGGCGAACTAATATATATATATATATATATATATATATATATATATATATATATATATATATATATATATATATATATATATATATATATATCAGGCTTCCACAACGCACCACGAACTGTGTATCAGGAAATGTATGAATACCATAAGGGACAGTGATTCATCCAACAAGGAAGACTAGGGCAGAATAAATTCATTTGGCGACCCTCACACAAACTTCAGATAACAACCATATGAAACAGTAGCCACATTCACTATTAAGTATGCAATCGTTCGTTTGATAAGCCTCCCAGAGATAACGAAGTTATCGCAACGCACTCGAATATACTGGCGCCCTAATATTGACAAAAGAAAACTCAGTAAAAAAAGACACAGTGCCATGCAACGTAGAAAACAGAGAAAAAAGCGAAAGCATAACCAACATCCAATAAATTCTCTATACACGTGCCACCGACTACGATTCTGAACTATGTCTGTTACCGTTTCTGATGATAACGGTCTGAACAGACGTGTTGGGTAGGAAAAAACAAGCAACAACGCACGTTATTCGATGCTTTGATGTCAAGGCATTATGCGGTCATTGTGGTGGGATCTCAAATAATCGCGAAACCGCAGATAAGGCCATAACAATCAGGCCATGGAGTGTCCAACAAGAAACAGGACTGAACCAACTGAAACAACTATCACAGATTGTGATAGGTAGAAAGATGCATGAACACTATGCCTGAATATCTGTTGTCTATCAGTTTCGTTGGTCACATAATGATCGCGTCGTACGTAAACAATATTACGCCAGCAGTGAGCACCAAATACAGATCACTGGCGAACATCTCTTCTCTGATAGGTCAGGGTTCTTAACCGCATAGCAAGGCAGCATACGGATGCAAAATTCAACCGTACAACCTTAAAGTAGCTCAGGTTCTTCTAATACAACAGATACTGTAAGCTGATAAACGCCATTCTGATCAAAAAAGCGCGGCAACCGATCGCTTCAATTATCCTCACATCAGCACTTACGAAATTAACCATGTAGATAACATTATTCATTGTCATCAGTGTTTCAAAAAGCTCATCTCATTTTCAAGATGACGTAAATGTAACCCACACTTCCAATGACTCCCAATAAACGAAGCAAGTAACTGCGCATTAAAAAGTGTAGCAGTCATTAGTTTGTTGGAGAAAGTTTGTTTTTCAGAAAAACTTGAGTTTCTTTAGACTAGAAGAAGCTTCTGTGTCCGCAGTGAAACGTTGTCATTGAAATAAATTGTCGACTGATCACAAGCCGTTCTGAAATTATGCTGCTTGATCAGTTTCAAACATTATCTAAGTAAAATGGTTTATTTCTCCCTAAAGTAACTTATTTTTGAGATTTAACTGGAAAGACATTTTGTGATTTTGAAATGTTTTTTTCGCTGTAACGTGCCGGCATTCAGTTTTGTCTTTTTATTGGCTGAATTCACTCTTACTGCATCAATCCAGGTGAGATTCTTCAAATTCAATCGAAATTTATGCACCTGCAGACTCTGGTTAGCTGTGTTACCTTTTGCTTAGGAATAAATACGTTCTCGACTGAAAAGCAAGGTCGCATTTGCGTTTCTAGAGTTTTTGGGTATCTGTACATTTCGTACTACGCAGTTCTCAGGCTTATATCGCATATTCATACGCTAGTCATTTTTAGTCCTCGGTGGTCACGCGGATCATAGAACGTTGTTGACTTTAGTGAACGATACCCTCCAAAGAACTAAGTATTTCGCGACGGAAACCAACAACTGCTCTGAGCGATCGACCTATCGTGCACACAATCAGTCCCATTGTTAGAAACTGAATGGCAGTGAAAAACCCAAGAGCTAATACAAATGAGGTGATGGCTGACTGAACTAATCCAGGTACAATACGATGCTTAAAATCTAGTTTGTCATCGCATTCATATAAATTAAAACATCAACCATTTTGATCCCGAAAGGTTTCTATCAAAGAGCCTGCTTGAACGTATTGCGTTTAAGGTGGCGTAGCGTTCCCCGTGATCAAGGAAATCACCCCCGTCATTGATCCCGTTCATGAGATACAACGAAAGACCCATTGATAGGGAACGCCAGTTTTACTCCCAAGTTATTTTTTTATCCTAAAGAAAAAGCCTTAGGCTAATCAGAATGAACAGAAACCCTTGAATATTCCATAGATAACCTTCAAAACTTTTCACCTAATGGACCTCTAACCCGCTGTACTCATTAGCCACTGGTTTTAGTATCGGTAATTCAAAATCCAAGAATTTACGAACTCAAAATTAAAGAATATCCACAGGTCGTCATTCACCTCAAATATACCTACGCAATTTCACTTCTGATTAGAAGGTCGATTACAGTGACCCACACCACTAACCATATGATTTAAATTGAGAACGAACAGTAGAATTGATGCACCAATTGTTTGACCAAGAAAGGGAACCATCTGTTTGTGTTAACACGGGTGAATGAAACTCTATCGGTGGGCGAGTGTCGCGACAAACCCAACGTATTTTTTATGATATTTACAGCAAATAGCTCGTTCAGTGTATCAATGAGCACGTTTATCAAATAGAACAGACTTCCAAAGTTCTGGTCAGTTGTATATTCACCCTTGCGATACTCAGCAATGGCCATTAAACAGAATTTGCCAATTAGTCTGCTACATCCTGACATAGAGACAGGGGTTGTAGCAATTTTTGACAAACCCTGCGATTTAAACCACCAGCCGGTAGCAAAATATGGCTTGTAACTCACGGTTATAGACAATACAGGGTGTTCCCAAAAGGAAACATTTCCGTAGGAGAGACGACTTTACGGGATAGGAAACTTTTCACACTAAACCCATCCGCTACAGAAAAAACCTCTCAGTACCACATACGAAACACTCTTAAGGATGAAATGCGCTTAGCTCGACCCAAGAGGAAACAGTAAGGCAACCGTGTCAGATCAAACTTGGTTGGTTAACATATTGGTCGCACGGCACATCAAAGGTCGATCACGAACAGGCCTCATGTATCGTTCCGGCAACGTAACAGCTGATCTACAGTCACTAAACCGATGCCAATTAAACGTCTACCGGGGCATGCGTGACACTCTTCAGTAACGACCCCTAGTAAATGTGAGGGAAGCAATTNACAAACACATTGGTTCACTTTTATCACGCATGACGGTTCCAAATGTTATCCTGTCGCCGCACGACAACGAACACAGAATGATGTTCGTTACTCGTTCTCTGATCCGGACCGCTAGTGTATAGTAATGTAGTATACTTGATCATTGTATAATCGTTGCATAATTGCCACAACAATAACAAGAAACCTAAGATCACCCGAAAATAAATACCTCCGTAAGGGTCCACAGTACTTTATGATATTGCGACCAGTCTTCATGAAACCTCTGTATTAATCGTGACTGTAAGTCTACCTGCACTGGCGGACCGTACGAAGAACCTTACGTCAGGACGATATTGACCGGGTTCCACGAGAGTGTAATGCTCACCGCTCCAAGAATGAATATTTTTGGATACGCGCTGTGACTCCGAGGGCCACTGACTAAATTCCTTACATGACAGATATTTCATGGCCTAGGAACTTAAGTAAGGTCAGATATGATTGTAGTCCGTCATCTTTCGCTGGCCACATTCAGGCAACATAAACCTAAGAGTAGAGTTAGAATTTCGACACATGGGGTAAAGACACTTTGATCTACCGTTGAGTAGGCCAAGGGACGCACTGCATAGTCCACAATACTTGAGGTCGCTTGTGCTTGTCAATTGAGATGGGCGCAGGACGAGGGTTCACATAGTTGTTACACGAACATACTCAGAAAAATCCCTGGGTTAACAAGCAATGGAAATATTTCAAACAGGCTTACTCTAAGTAACGGCTGGAGGTGTCTGTCAATTTTCCCGTCGTTAACTGTTCTTCACCCACGGCGTCTTTTTAATTGCGAAACTTCAGGATCAAGATAGTTTGAGATTAGTCACCTCAATTTGGTTTGCGGAAACATATCGGTGATGGAGTACATCGACCAATCCGCTTGAATCAATATCAACGAATTTTTTAGCTAACTACCGAAACAGCTGGTCACTCAGCTGCTCGTAACCATCGATGGGTATAGTTGACTTTGGAACATAAAGTTTAGCAAGTAATCGATTATTGTTCAGGACCATGATGAACTGTTGTGTTGATGAGCCAAAGAACATCACACAATAGCAAGCTGAATCCCAGAAATGTAACTTTATCGACTACGCTGAGCACAAGAAAGGGCAAGAGACACAGTAGTCCCGGTTGTATTTCGTGCGTAACCGCCTAAAGCAATCGGTAATTGGCAGGCAGTGTACTGTCCTTTGTAACTGAAGCCGCACTTCACTATGAACAGAACGATTAACCAACTAAATAACGCGCTCAACTGGCAGAATGAAGAAAATTTCCAGAAAACTCGGAGGAGAATCGTTGCAATAGCCAGGTGTGGTAATAACACTTTTTACTTATCGTCGACTATGTTTTAGTGTTGAGTGCCATTTGTATCTATTCTGTTACAAACTCTTGCGTGCGCTTCAACATTTGTTTGAACGATCAAAGACACCAACAGATGCCCCGCGCACTTGAACGCCCGACTTACATCGCGAGCTTGCGTTCAGTTTCGTTGTAGTATCGTTTCGCCTTATCGCTCGATTTCGTGCATCAACAATATATCTCTTGTTTTCACCTTATCGTCTCGGCTCGCTTGATTCTATAGTGTCGGGGCACGAAGTAACAGAAAAACTGAAATATGAAAGCACCAAAAGCACTTACCAAGATAAATTTCACCAAAGGATCCACTGCCAATCTTACGACCAAGTCGGTATTTGTTGCCCACACGCAATTCCATAGGGCTACAATCAGGAAACAAAAACGATTACACCACAAAACAATATCAGATGGGGGAGTGATTTGGTAAAATGTGAACAAGTAAAATGGAGAGCTGGATATAACAGCGAACATAGCGTAAAAGTGAAAACGAGTGGGTGAGAAACTGCGGTGTAAACTAACATGGAGTGAAGATAAATTAAAAGGTGCTAAACAGCAACTGGAAGAATGGAACGAAAAAAGGAGGTTGCGTTACTGAATTCGGACAAGGTCAGCAGCTATCGCTCGAACTAGCTCTAGAAACCAAAGACAACAGTAAGCACGAGAATGGCTGGTACAAGTATGAGAGACAAAGAACAGCACGAGGACGATAATGACGCTAAGCCACACACACACGGAGTGGATTTCCAGTGGACCTATAACGTGCGTATATCCCAATTATGCTTCGTTAGACGTGACTTTAAAATGTGTGTAAGAACAAAGATCATCTAAAACTATAGGAGTATATTTTGGATCAGTTTAGCACCAACCGGCAACTTTCAACTGCTCTACACTCCATGATCTAGATGGAACATGAACAAAGTTCTTAGCCTGCAAGCAAAGCCAGTGTTCACGGAGGATTAGATAGTACCAGGTTGTTCAAACCAACGAGTGTTACAGAGACAACAGTTCCGACCCCGCAATCATAAGTTCCGTCACTAGAATCGCTATCACTGATCTACCCGCACAAAACTGATTCTCTACACATATATGAAGAAAACGAGTAAGAAAAGTGATACATGTACTGGCTGATGTCACGCCACTGAGACCTGGTCAGGAGCAGACAGTCAAACCGAGCTCGAAGACGCGATCGCACGACGCGTAGTCGGGCACTGCCGCCTCTGAGTTATAGTGAATTCCGTTGATAAACATACACAGAAGCCTTACAAGAAAGATAGGACTTAGAGAAACCACTACCGCTGTTGTTTAACAAACAGATCCCAAAGGAAATGCATCCCGGACATCTTATCGGATGAACTCCAGCACATTCGAGATGTGTTAAGTCAAAATGGATATCCGCAACGATTCCTGGACAGAAACATGCAACCAAAAGTGAAGCATGAAATTGTTCAGACAGTGGAGAGAGAGAAAGTCTGCTTTTATCACTCTACCATACAAGAATGAAGTTATCTTGGAGACTATTATTCATCGAATTCGTAATGCAGTTGAGAGTGCCTATCCTGAGACACGGGTCAACTTATCGTTCAATACCTGCCCGGTACTGGTGCCACACCTCAAAGATAGCTTGCCTAGGTTTTCTTCGTCCTTTTGTGTTTATTCTCTCACCTTGTTGTTGTCAAGCAGGTTACGTTGGGAGAACCACAAGGCGGCTATCGGAAAGGATTCGTGAACACCTACCGAAATGGCTTCGCAACGGTTCGAGAAAGCCCATTTCCAGTGCAATCGGCTCCTCACTTAATTGATACTGGCCATCAAATAAATCAGGATTAAACCAATGGAGTCATGTACATGGTTCATCAAGCGCACTCCAGAACTGTCAGGTTGTTATCAACGGCCATGGCTATTGTCATCAGACTCTACAACCCTGTCTGTGTGCCCAAAAACAGTTCGTGCAAACCCTACATCTCCCTTGGCCAACTATTCCACAGCCACTTGAAACCCAAGCAAGCGTGAACCACTTGACACCGACGAACACGTCTCACGACAGGCACGTGTGACAGGGTTATGCATTTATCAACATTCCCACCGTCATCCAAGTAGACTGTGATCCGCCCCATGTCTATGAATTTAATGACCCACTTGACTTGTTCTAATTTTTTATATATAAACGCATGTGCCTTTATGTAGTTGTAAAAGCCCGATGAGAACTACCGAAAATAGCTGTTCGCATAATCGACATCTTATGAAACCACTACAGTTCGATCTCGTAGACGTTCTATCCGAAGTTAAAATCCTGGAAAGAGCAATCTAATATCACAGTTCTGAGTATAATTCGATCGAATTATCCCACAGAAAGATCAAGATAGTCAGCACTGCAATGTTATACCTCGGAAGTTGAAATCCAATCTATGCCAAGGAGCCGATCCGCCCATTCTAAGAATAACACGGGTAGTTATACATCATTCTTGTCACAAACAAATGTAATTCGTTTTGTTATACCTTGATCGACGGTGGACCGTAAACATCACCCGAGAAAATGTTTGTAGTTACCAGGTACGTGGTCCTAACTTAGTTGGATCAGCGAGCGCTCACTGTACACCATGAATGTGTGGCTGCGTTCATCAAAATGCGGATGTAAGCTATGTTTAGGACAGATTTAGTTGTTCCATCGCCCAGTGTGTTTCGGCCAGTTTGGTCCACAGGCGCTTGTTGCTCTGATTCGGTTGAGCATGTGGACGTAAGCCTTCCCACATTATTCGCACTCACCTACTGTCATCATGATCACCCACCACCACGCCCACTCCCGCCTACCATCTCTAGGGACACCCAACCCTAACACGCCGGCGCAAACAACAACCATCTTTAAAACCCTCAGTAATGGGACATTTCCCGTAAAAACTAACTTACAACAGTCTCAGAGGGAACCAAGCCAGTAACACTACAATCCAAAGAACACCCACGACTCAGAAACTATGACAGCATTGCCCAGATGGCACAAGGTGGAAAAGATACGGTAACCCACAAGCACTGAATGGTTGAGCAAAATTACCCCCCGCTTCGTGTTTACTCCGATGTTGTACATCCTGAAAGACCAGGTGTTAAGTAAGTCTCAAAGTACCAGATACGAATAACCTACTGTTACCATCATACCTGAAAGACACATTTGCAAGAAACAAGGACTTGTCTTCCCAGGTTATCAAGCTTAATCTTGGTTTGGTCGACTACTCAGGAAAGAATACCGTTAAACGATCAGCCAATGCTGATTGATTGTACCACAGAAGCTAAACGGTATTAACGGAATACTTCAAGGCACTGGTTTTTCCCCATTGGCATACTGTGCAGAAAATAATCGTACAGATGGAACACTGACAGAAAGCAGTGGTCTACTTTAACAACATCCAACTTCCTCCTTGGAACGACTGATTTACGCTTTCCAGGTGGCTATGGAGGAGGGTACTGTGTGTGGAATAAGACAGTGTCATAATAAATGAACACGGAAGAGAATAAACGTAGGAACGTAGCTATGGATGTAAATGATTGTGTAACAAATAAAATTCAAAGATGTGTATGCAAGTGCAGTTTGTGTATCACGCGAAATATTGCCAGTTAATAAACCCAGTGCAATTCGGTAAACCTAATCTGTTTTTGTGTATTCAACAGGAAGCACTCGTAACGCATCAAGAAACAACAACGAACCCAGAGTAACCGAATGCTCTTAATAGGCAGAAATCCCCAGAACATCCCTATCAAATTACACCATCCTACATATCACGACAGAGTTGACA
>LOND01007482.1:10421-24132 GCA_014220965.1 Paragonimus kellicotti | reverse complement strand
TTACGCCTGTTTGTCCCGTGGATGGCATCCACATCCACAACATGCGAGAAGCGTCGGAATGGTTCAATTTGCAGAGCAGACATGCGTATATCTGTTGCCTTCATCCCGCATGGTGCGCACCATACCTATCGCACTAATCACCAAAAGAACTTGCTCAAGGTTCTCTGATGATCCGTTACCGTTGTTACATAACAAACTCACTTGACAATGCAGGCTTCAACTTGCGGCGGATGTTTCCAACGTCAGCGGTTGTGATAAACTTCCCGTAAACATCCGCTACATACTGCTTAATATCAGCAGTTGGAGTGTTGTATTGAAACAGACTCCTGCATTCGTTCAATTCACCGACAGTGAGTCCACGATTTGTAGGATGGGACTCATATAACAGACGATTGAGAGGGTGGTTGTGCTCTAGCTCGAAAGAGCACACAACCAGACAGTCATTACGTCGGACCACATGGAAGCGTGATCTGCAACATGTATCGCGAGAACTACTTTGTTAAAATTAACAGTTAACCCACTAGACACGTCGCACTCCTCTGCATACACTCCGACGCCTTTTGTACTTCGTACAACGATAATAAATCTGCAGGGTTTTCAGGGAACCATGCAACCCTACCTTTTCGTACTTCAGGATCGTCCCACGAACGTAAATAACGCCCACCTCCTCCATGTACCTCTGAAGGCACTCCTGGAACTGTGAGAAGGTGCGAAATTCACGGTTCTCAAACATCGCCTTGAAAGTCGCAATATAGTCCATTTCCTGCAAATAAAAATTAAAGAAAATCATAAATGCATGGGAGAATGAAAAATAAATGTAAAAATTACTTCAACATCCTTGTGTTAACATTCTCACACGCAACCAACCAAAACAACAGCAGCCATACCGAATTTCGAAACCGATATACCCTAAGGTCGTTTTCAATTAACGGTCAGTTAAAACAAGCACATATGAGGTCATGACGCAGATTTTGATGATTTCAATTTCTGCATCAGATACCAAGCTCATTCAGCGGTTTTTGTCGAAAAAATATTTTCCCAACTACGACAACTGAAAAAATCAAGCTCTACGACTAGCATTCAAGCACACCTCCGCATCAACTTTTATGTCTTTGTACTTCGTACAGCGATAGAAAATCTAGACGGTTCTCAGGGATTCATGCCACCTTACCTTATCGTATTTCAAAACTGATTTCCACCTGCGGCTCGTTCCGCGAACGTAAATAACACCGACTTCCTCCATGTATCTTTGCAGGCACTCTTGGAACTGTAAGACAGTGTGAAATTCAGGATTTCCAAAAACAGCCTTGAAGGCTTTCATCTAACCAATGTCCCAAAAAATAAGACAGTATAAACAGTTGATAACATGGTTAACAATTTCTGCATTATATATACACATTATTTTTTGCATTATTTCTGCAAACCAACACCAGCCATACCAATTTTCGAAAATAACATACGTTGAGGTCGTTTTCCATTATCGGCCAATTAAAACAAACACACACCCGTCCGTAACACGCATTTCGGTGATTTTCATTTCTGCACCAGGTACGGAGGTGAGAAAGCGGAATATGCGGTGAATTTTTTCCGTATACGATATCCGAAGAAAGCACGGTCTACGACTAGCATTCGTGACGTGTTTACTGTTCGTATGTTCGGGCGTTAGCCATTTCTAGTTTTTGTTGACGAACTGGGTCATAGTAACGTTTAACCATTCTTCTCCATTCATTCCGTTCTTTTTGTGTCCGTTTCTTTTTTGACAAACACCTCTACACTGTCTGTCTAATGTAGTGGGCAATTGTCCACCTAAGTGTGTATACCCACTTGTGTTAGTGGACGAGGGTCTAGCACATATGTGCGCTAAGACCACAAGGTTCCTCTCCTCACGCTCCTGTGGCAGTCTAGGGTAAAACTAACCCAATGTGTAAATATATTCACACCATAGTGTGAACTGCCGAGCTCAGTGTACAAACTGGTGAATGTGGCAGTGCAGCTGAGGAAGTTGCGTACTTCCGAGGTCGTCCAGTCATTACATGTCAGACTGTCGACGATGACCTGCGTTCGCATGAGTGATGACCGTGGTGTGGCGAGCCTTACATACCTTACCAACACATCCGCCCGTCACCCCACCAATTTAGTGGGGTCACGGTGGGGTGACGGTGGGTTGACGGTGGGGTACCCCACCATCCAGTGGGGTGGCGGAGGGGTGGCGGTGGTGCTCACAGTGGGGTGACGGTGGGGTATGCACCCAGATCACTCCGCCACCCCACCGTTTCATAAGTGGGTGACAGTCAAGACCCACACCGGTGATGATGCGTGCTGAGGCCTAATGAATGCGTGTATGTAGGGCGCAGAGCGGAGGGCAGGTGGGATTTTCCCGAGTCGATTTGCTAGTTGGTTTACTCCACAACGATGCGGTCGAAGTGTGCCAGTTGGGTGCTGACAGAGACTCGACATAGGTAGCATCATTGTACCTCCTTCTAAGCCGCTAGGCTTCTACAATGCGGAAACTAAAAGGTGTAAGGTGTAAAAATGCAATCAGGATAAACTGTCTCCATAGGCTATAAGATGAGAGCTTGAGAGGACTTCCGTTGAACGGTCTTCGGACGAGTTCTTCGGAGGTTCAGCAAACATGTTCAAGCGTTCCAAAATGTCTGAAATGTAGACAAACATGGAGGGAGCAACCTGAAAGAAATATGCAACTCACCCGGGATAGAAGTTGAACGTATGTCATATTTTGAACGGTTTGTTGGTTTTCAAAAGGTTTTGCAATTTTTTTAACGTTTTGAAAAGAACGACTTTTTATACCATAGTGACGTAGGTCAAGTGCCGTTGGATATACATTAAAAGCGTTGGAACTCGGTGTAGAAATCTAGACTGGTTAGTGTGAAAAACAATGTGTGATGAATGCGTCTAGGTTAAAAATCGGCAAATAGATTAATGGTAATGCCTAGGGATAGTACGCAATGTCTAAAGTGACAAGTATCCTCAGACGGGTCTTGTAAACTGATACCAGTCAGATTGAGTTGAGGCAGATGGCATAGGTTTGGTGCCGGTAGTTGTTATCCACACAATCGTTTGGTGGGAAATGCTGTTGGCCTGGAGATATCCATTGGTTTGCACAAGCAAGGTAAACGATTCCTTGCAAACGTGCGCAAACAATCTCCTGTGGCTTAGCGAAGCGTCTATTGTGGTGTTGCAAAAACAGAATGTGCGATGGAAACCGAAGGTGAACGCGCGTCAATGAGCAAACAGGAATGACCGTGCAGCGAGGACACTGGTTCTAATCGTGTTCCTCTTGCATTACCAACATTGGAGTGCTTACGACGTCACTGAATCTGATGTCGGCTGAGATGCACCGTGGCAGAAAAATGCACTCGCATGGATGAACGACAGAGATTGTCTCTGGGTCGGCCCTGAATTTTGGGGATGTAACGGAAATGAGATGAGCAGCACGTTGGTATGTCCGATGAATTGTCCGTGCCAGAAGCCTGATATAAGTGTTGAGATATCTGATCTCGTGCGGGAATAACCTATCGATGAGTGATGCTGTGGCAGGCGTTAGTGGTTTGAACCATGAGGACGTTTAATCCGAGGTGTGTACCGTGCTGCTTACGACTGTAAGAGCTACACCTGTGGAAAGATGTCCGAGAGATGGCCAATGAAACCAGAGCTGCCAGATTTGTTGACCCGTGAATATACAACTAGGCCAGATGCTGAGTCAGTGCGTCGACCGCAATGTGGCGAGAGGATTCGGGGTCAAGTTAGGTCATCATCATTATCATCATCATAGACAGCAATACATCAGTGGTTCACACTGATGCTTAACTGCCACACAACCACGAAGAAAAAAATCTATATAGGAAGAAGAAGAAAAAAGAAGGAGAGAGGAAGGGGACCTAACTACTAAAAATAGCTACGTCCTATATTCTAAACATACACCATCAAGGCCGCGTTGACTGCTGGGTCCCATGCTGGAGTAGGTTAGGCTGACGGACGCTGTTAGGTAGGCGTGCGAGGAGAACAACATGAATCGAAACGACTAAATTTTCCGCAGATGCGTTAAATTGCCGCATGACTAAATAGTGGTGACGGCGTACACAAGAAACAATCTCGAATGAGATGAACTTTGCAGCTATGCAACAATGCAGGCGGCGAGTGGACGGATGCAAATGAAGACTACCGAAAAAGTTTAGGCGTGAAGAGAGTTTGTGTCTGATGACGTCGAAGTTGTGCCTGGTCAGATGCGCAGGCTGAACACGTATCCATGGTTAGACGCATGATTGGTAAGTGAGGCGACCGGATGGGCGAGGATTGTAAAGCGATGGAATAATATAGTGACCGGGGAAAATCGAGGATTGTAGTGTCATCAATAACTGTGTATAAGCCGCTGATGCATAAAAATACGTATAAGACAGCAAAAGCATGCAAAACGTGAACGCGGATAAACCCAGGAACAGTGACAATAAACGATGCATATAATAAAATTGGTAACAATGCTAAAAATAGATTATAAACACGTTTAAATTGGGCGTCACCGGATTGTTACGCTTAGGATAGGCTGGGGGAACCCAGCACAAGGGACCGGACTCGCCAATTCGTGTTGAGAGTGGAGGCAAAAATGTGCCGAAAGAAAGCATTGAGAACGGGTTCACCGATTTGTAACGATGAAGCAGGAGTGAAACGTTCGGAAAAGAAATGCCCTTCAATGGGGTTTACTAGGTTGTGATGGCGACCGAAGGGAAATCGCTGAAGAAAATCACTATTCAGGTTCACCAATTTGTAGTGAACCGAAACAAAAGTGCTCGATGATTATTATTCGGGCTCACCAATTTATAGTGGGCCAGTGGGTATGCGCTAGACCCTCGTCCACTAACAATTTAAAACGCCTTTCCTGAAGAGCAATCGAAACGTAGTCCCAACAGGCATCGAACTAGAGAACGCAGTGGGGTTTAGAAACAAACCGTATATTTCCAGCAGTGTTTGGAAATATGATAAGTAGTTAGCTCTAGCCTAGTCTGGGACCAACGGCAGCAACCAAGAGAAGAAAGAAAAGAAGCACGAGGTGGGCTACCGCCCACTCAAAAGCGCGGAACCTTCGAGTGCGTTAAACCACGCTCGAAAAGGTCCGGGTTAAACGAACTGGAAACCATCTACTATTCCATTCTCCAATTGAAGAATGGAATATTGGATGAGTCGTTAGGAAAAGACAAGCGTTCACTGCGTGCAATTAGTTGCACGACTGAAGAAAGTGGCACTGAGTTCATATCAGGCCTCCTATAGCAGGCGTACACAGAATCATGCGTACAGAACAAACAAGCGGGAAAACACGGTTGCAGCCGGGATCCTTAGAGAAGCCACACGACCGCTGGTCACTACACTTAACATTCTTTTTTTCATCAGCAAATCGTTTCCTCACTGCCTCTATACACCTATGTCGAAGCAATATTTTCAGTCGCGTTCTCGACTCCAGTAATTACTGGCATTGATTTTATAACGTCGAGTTATGTAGACGCAAGTCTTGTGCATGCTTGCTAGTGAACGCCACGTGCGTGGAACTCACAGTCGCTTCTGGGAAGCGATTTCTACTTCCCTGTGACTTTGATCCATCTATTTGCGTATGTTTGCAATTTTGTTACGGAACTCGAGGCATCTGACGCTGACTGTAAGTTGTCTGCCGACTGTCACACTGTTATCCTGCTTCACAACACTGATGTGAATTTTTCTGCGTAGCCATCAAACTACCGCTAAGCCATTGAAGCTGTTCATCCGACCGAGCGAGATTAGCCGCTATTTGATGTTTTTGCATATTGCTGCTGTATAGCCACCGTCGTTAACCACATATCCACACTGTGGCATTTCTAAAAGCCCCCACTGTTGTTAACCACATATCCACACCGTGACATTTCTAAAAGCCCCCACTGTCTGCCTGGTAAGGTTCATGTGACTGGGATTAGTTCCGTTTACACGGTTTATAGCATGATCAGCAGACTTCCAATTTATTGCACTTGTGGGTTGTGGAATCTCTTTCTGCATTAATCAATGGAGAAGACGATGTTTCAAGTTGTTGTGGTGAAACAGTCGGTAATTTGAGTGGCGGAATTCAAAACGGAGCATGCGTAAAGTCGTACTACCAGTGTTTTTGACCATTGCCAGCGCCGCTGGCTTGGAGGCCGCACTGTGACTCTCAATCCGACACCCGGCTAAACGAGTGGGCTAGCACAACGTCACTGGACGGTCCCCAGGCTGCGGATTGAGTGACGGCCTTCCACGTGAAAGCCAACTGCGAAATAAATGGGGTTCTCCCGGCGAATGAGCAGTCACAGACAATAAGCGGTAGTACTACCGTGGCGTGGTTGACTCACGTTTAGTCACCGGGTCTCCGATAAATTGTCACATAAGCTCTTTGACGGCACTACGGCATGGCGTACATTACCTCGCCAAAAAGAGGCTTCAGGAGCTTCAACGGGAGCACATGGGCTCCAGGACAACATGCTATCCGTTTGTGGGAACTCTCCCACAAAGTCTCACTCCAGATTCGATGAGTTACCCAATGGCAATAATTCAGAAGACAACAAACAGCGCAGTACTCTATATATTGCCACGACCGAGGAACAAGAAAACGTACAGTCAGCAAGCGTCCTTGCGTGTAGCGCGCGGAACCACTGTGAACCACTGATGTATTGCTGTCTATGATGAGAATGATGAGCGCACGGAACGGAAAAGTGAAGAAGTCCCAGGCTAGCGGAAATAGAGCATACAATTGGGCTAAACAAACGTGCCTTCATCAGGAAGTGTCAAATTGTACGACAAACTACCAACCCAAAATAGACTATTCTAAGAGGTCGCTACGGTTACTCCCCCCCCAGAAGACCACTAAGGTAAACAGGGGCCTTCGTTACACAATATAGATATGCAACAATGGGCCAATCAAAATTTAATGTACATTACTAGATAAATGTCCAGGTGGTAAGAAGCATAACAGAATAATGGAGGGAATAACACGTTAAGTTGTCGCGGAGTAACGGTGCGACTGATTGAATCCGTTATTTAGATTATTTAAGTTATTTAGTCTTCGGTGCACATCTATCGCAGCGGGCTACCCAACCCCAAAAGACTCACAAGTGAGAAAAAAGGAGGTAGGTTTACCCAGTGCTGAACGATAGCCTTCAGGAGTTGTCTCTCCATTGCACCAAGTCCAAGTGATCTAAAACTGAACGAAAGGTGAAATACCTGTGCCAGGCAGAAAAACAAGCTCACCGTGTTGACGAACTGTTCGGCATAAACAGTCCGTTGGAGATCTGATACCTTTCAATTCGTTGATTAATACTGCAAGCTGGTTGTGCTAAGATCACGCTTAAAAAGAACTCGAAAAGACGTGTTAGTGTATACAGAAAAAATATGACATTAAATAACGGTAACAGGACAGTTGTGATAAGTGAGCATTTTATATGTAGAAAACGCTAACGTACTCAGCAAACTTACAGGCTTTCGCACTCGTCTACTATGTCGGTCGTGTAGTACAGAAGAAGGAGTAGGGCTGCATCAGGTTGTGGTTGGACACATGGTTCGGAATAAGGATGGCAGGGCGCAGGCGTAGCAGGATCAGCGGATTATTTCTTCAGGATGTAACGCAAGTTTAACTTCTCTCGGTGCGGTGGTGTGAAGACGACCGTCACGCTTGCCATACACACTGCGGCAGGATTGAAAGACCTTTTCGCTTCGTTGAACACACGAAAGGGGCCTGCATACGGCGGCTGCAGAGGCTTGTGGAAACCGTGTGTGTCCGTATGAAAACGTGAGAGCAGGAAGAAAGTTTCTCGTGCAAATGCACGGGTGACGACCGCTCTCGTGGTTGAACTGGACGTAGCCGTCGCATGTGATTCGCCAAGCGTGCCACATACCTTCCGTAATCGACAGGTTTGGTTGTCGAAGGAGACCATCTTGACGGTGTTACGCAACCCAAGAAGGACTAGTGGTAAAGCCTCTTGCCAAGAGGATTCGACTGCGCACTGAGGGCTGCTTTTAACTGACGATGAAAACGTTCCACCATCCCGTTGGATTCCGGATGATAGGCGGTAGTGCGTATATGCCTGCACCCAAGGGTATTCAGAGATCTGTGAAAGATCCTTCAAAATGAGAACCACGATCAGTAGTCACCAAAGCGGGACAACCAAATTGGGCTACCCAACGTTCCAAAAAGGCGCGAGCCACCGTTTCGGAAGCGCAATCGGGAAGTGGGATTGCCTCCGGCCACCTAGTAAAACGGTCGACACAAGTCAGAAGGAAGGTAAAACCGTTAGAAGGTGGTAGCGGTCCGACGAGATCGACGTGCACGTGATGAAGACGTGCGTCGGGTGCCGGGAAGACACCGATGGGGCTCTTGGTATGCCTATGAACCTTAGAACGTTGACATTCCAGACAGCAGCGAGCCCAATTTCGGACGTCGTGGTTCACTTTAGGCCATACAAAGCGTTCAGTGATAAGCTTCACTGAAGCACGTATGCCAGGGTGCGATAGGTTATGCAGTGCGTTGAACACTGCACGACGAAACGATAAGGGCACTACAGGCCTAGGTACGCTTTGTGAAACGTCGCACAGGATGGTGCCCTCAGAGGAAGTTAAGGGAACAGGCAGTATTTTGAGTGAGCTATGCTGACGGAGTTGCTCAATCTCGGAGTCGCCTGTTTGCGCAGCGGCCATAGCAGCCAAATCAAGAGGAATAGGCGTAGAATCGCTTACCTGGTATACACGTAAGAGGGCGTCAGCGACAGGATTAAGGACACCTGAAACATGCCGTATATCTGTCGTAAACTGAGAGATATAGTCCAGGTGCCTGATTTCCCTGGGGAATACCTGTCGGACGATGAGTTCAAAGAATACACCAATGGTTTATGGTCAGTGTAGACCGTGAACCGTCGGCCTTCAACAGCATGCCGAAAATGGCGTATTGCGAGATAAATGGCAAGCAATTCTCGCCCGAAAGTACTGTAGCGAGTCTCCGCGGGTTGCAACCGTTTGGAGAAGAATGCAAGGGTTGCCAACTACTTCCAACGTACTGTTGTAACACGGCGCCAACAGCTGTATCGGAAGCGTCGGTTACAATGGACAACTGAGCACTAGGGTCAGGATGAGCGAGCAGGGCTATTTTGGAGATAGCCTCTTTAAGCTCTTTAAAGGCTGTACGCGCTGAATCGGTGAATGACAGTTTACGATCGCCTCCACGGAGGAGATCGGTCATTGGTTGCATAATATGCGCGCAACGAGGAATGAATCGACGATAATAGTTTACCAGGCCACAAAATCTGCGAAGCTGCTTGAAAAAGAAGGTTCAGGATAATCCTGGATGGCCTGGACTTCGGAAGGGAAGGGCAGTAATTCCATCGGCTGAAATTCGGTGACGTAGAAACTCAGCAATCAATTTGCTCAGCTCGCATTTTGTTGGGTTGATTATAACAATGTATGTAATCATCCGTTCAAACAAACTACACAGCTGCGAAAGATGCTCCTCCTCAGAAAAGCTAGTAAGTAGGATGTCGTCGAGGTTGGGGTAGACCAAATTTAGACTGCGAGTGACTTCGTGCATATAGTGCTGAAGTCTGGGTGGCATTAGTCAGTCCAAACAGCATTCATAAGAACTTGAAAAGACCAAGTAGAGTAACCACAGTGGTGTTGAGTATGTCTTCCGCCGTCGATGGAATTTGGTGATAAGCGCGGACTAAATCAATTTTGCTGAAGATGTTTTGCCCGCGAGGCAGGTCGTAAGATCCTGCATGTGTGGAATGGGATACTTATCGGGAACTGTTACTCTATTGAGACTGCAACAGTCACCGCAATAACGCCAGCCCCCCGATTTTTTGGGCACCAATTGCGGTGGTGAGACCCAGGAAATATCGGACAGGCAAATGATCACAGCTTGAACATGCGTTCGAACAATGCCTTGGCGACTTTAAACTTTTCAGGGGCCAACCTGTGGGGCCTAGTAGATTCGGGCGAGCCTTTGATTCTTATGTGATGTGTGGCCTCGGAAGTCATCAAGGGCACGGCGTTCGTAGCACGGACTAGTGGGAATTGTTGAAAAAGTTCCGCAAGAGACGGTGAAGCAATAGGTCTCGCGTAAACAGGACTGATGACTGCAACGGTCGTGCGATTGCCATTAGTACTCAGCAGTGCAACGGCATCTATTAGATTCCGGCGTCGCGTATCGACTAAAAGGTCGAAATGCCGGAGAAAATCGATACCGATGATGGCAAACGGAACGGCAGCAACAACGAAAATCCAACGAAAGTTTCGCAGAAGACCTATCGTATGCAAATCTAAGGGCTTCGTATCTTCCCGAGATCTGGTGAACGCACGACAGCTTACACTACGGAGAAAACGGGTATATAGGGTACGTTAACGAATGTGAACATCCAGTCAGACCTATTATGTAACAAAAACGCAATGCGACTAGTGATAATAAAACGTCGTATGAAATGATTTAACCCAAGGAACTAACTCGCCAGATTGCATTAGGCAAAAAACGGGGACAAATAACGCCGACTGACCGGACAAAAATAGCGAACCAAATTCCAGCGACAGCGTCGGGTTCACCACCTTGTGAGAACTCTCCAACAAAGTCTCACTCCAGATTCCATGAATTACCCAATGGCAGTAAGTAAGAAGACTAAATAAATATTGCCACTACCAACGAAAGCGAAAATGTACAGCCAGCAAGCGTCCTGCGTGTAGCGCGCGGAACGGAAAAGTGAAGAAGTTCTACGCTAGCGGAAATAGGGCATACAATTGGGCTAAACAAACATGCCTCATCAGGAAGTGTCAAATTGTACAACAAAATACCAACAAAAATTATGCCATTCTAAGAGGTCGCTACACGAGCCGACCTTCAGAACTCAAACAAGCGTCAGACTGGTTGGGCGGCGTTCCTCAACGATAATAGCTAAAACATTGTTATTCTAATGAATGTAGCCTACAGTAGTGAAAATGGCGCGGATTCATTATATAGGCACCAGTGAATCTGCGATGCCCACGCCAACATATTAACTTTGATGTTAGTGGTTTGCAGTAAATTTACATTCACAAGATAATGTGAACAGGCACGGTGGTACTGGTAAGGCAACTCTCACGTCGCAGGGAGTTTAGGATTTTGGGGACGTCGAAGGTGATCTCACTACAGTAACCCACTAACAGGGTGACCACAATAGGAGGCCTTCTACCTATAAATTTTAATCCTAGGCAACAGCTGCTGTCTTGCTGGCCAGCCGCGCGCGAGCCACCCAACCTGAAAACGCCTCCTGAGGACGTGACAGGGGGTGTGATTTCCTCATTGCGCAGGCACAGAGTGCTACGGCGTTCAAGGTTGTTCTCCTTGGGCCCAGCAACTGCTGCTATGCATCGCGTTAGACCTAGAAATTAGGAAATGTTGCGTACTTGAGGGTGAAATTAAAAGGCAGACACCCAACGTTACGTGTTTTCTTCATTGCCTGATGTTAGTTACAGATGCGAGTCTCGTCTTGAAATTCTTGATCTTTACCCACTTGAGTTTCGAAGACTCCGCGGTGACTTAATCCTTACGCACTTTTTTTAGCACAGGACTCGTGCAGCGATTCTTTACCCCAGTAGTCGATAACAGTCGGAGGGGTCACAACAAGAAGCTCCATAAGCTTCGACCCCGAACCTTCCTTAGGCAACAGTTCTCTTACAGGGTTATCAACCACTGGAACGACCTTCCATTAGAGGTTGTTAGCTGCTCTTCTATGTTATTAGATTCTCATTTACTTAAAACCAAATGTTAAATTAGTATTTTGTTCTTTTCTATTAGAAAAGTGTTTTTACTATGTTCTCGGTATTCTCTGTAACCCCCAAGAGCGGTGCTACACCCAGTTTTCAATGACTGCCTTTCAGGTCAACAGAAAACCGCTGACATCGAAACGGACAAACTGACTGGATCCGGGTGAATTGGGTCCCAACCTCGAACCCGTGAACAAATCGCTGAAATCGCTGAAATTTTACGGACCCTGCGATTTGAGCGTGGCTGCCTTCGGTTTATTTCTTCTTTCTGTGCTCCTGTCCAAAGTTGATAGACTCAAGAAAGAAGGGGTTAGCATACGAATAAACCTGGCCCAGAACAACGCCGTTTGGGTTGCGGTCCTGGTAACGCATCGGATAACTGCGAATACATGAGAGCCCAAGCAATTATTTTCTCGTTTTTTGGTTTTGCATCGCTAAAACCGGGAATACCATAATTCAGAAGAGCAGGTGGACAAAAACGATGGATACGAATGTGAATACGTTATGTTGAAAAAAAACGCCATTTACAAAAATGAGAAACGTTAACATACTCCGCAAAACGTACGGGCTTGCGAAGCTCCCTACCAAGACGATTATGCCTAGAGGTAGAGGGAGCAAGAGTTGGGGCTGCGGGAGTTGCAGGGGGTTCCGGGGACGGAACGCTTTGTTGGCACCACAGGGCGAGGTGTGCCCTGGGAAGTGTCGCAGAGGATCGTTCCCTCCGAAGATGTCAGAGGTACTGGTTGGATTGTGAGAGAGCTCTTTTGACGAAGATGCTCGATCTCAGGATCAGTGGCTTGTGCGGCAGCCATGGCTGCCAAATCGATGCCGTTGTCAGCAGATGCGCTGAGGTTATGGACGCGTGAAAGAGCGTCAGCGACAGTGTTTTCGGTACCTGAGACATGTCGTATATCAGTCGTAAACTGAGAGATATAGTCCAGGTGCCTAACTTCCCTTGGGGAATGCCTGTCGGATGAAGCGTTTAAAGAGTAGATTAACGGTTTGTGATCAGTGTAAACCGTAAAAGTCCTGCCTTCTACCGAATGCCGGAAGTGGCGGATGCCTAAATAAATTGCCAATAACTCTCTACCAAACGTGCTGTAGCGGGGATTCCGCGGGTTGTAAACGTTTAGAGAAGAAAGCTAAAGGTTGCCATTGCTTATCAACGAATTGCTGTAACACAGCACCGACAGCTGTGTCAGAAGCGTCGGTTACGATTGACAATGGTGCGTTCGGATCAGGATGAGCAAGGAGAGCTAAGTCGGCGACCGCATCCTTGAGCTCAACGAACGCAGTGCGTGCAGCCTCGGTGAACTGGAATTTGCGTTCACCTCCACGGAGGAGATCGGTCATTGGCTGCATTATATGCGCACAATGAGGTATGAAACGTCGGTAGTAGTTGACCAGACCACTAAAACGACGAAGTTGCTTGAAGGAATTTGGCTCAGGGTATTCACGGATGGCTTTCACCTTATCCGTGAGTGCAGCGATTCCATTTTCTGAGATCTTGTGACCCAGAAACTCTATTGTGGCCTTACCTAGTTCGCACTTGGTGGAATTAACTGTGACGCCGTGTTGGGTCAAACGTTCGAGTAAGGTGCGAAGATGCGTAAGGTGTTCCTCTTTTGAAGAGCTAGCAACTAAAATATCATCTAGATAGGGGTAAACAAAGTCCAAACCGCGAGTCACTTCATGAATGAAGCGTTGAAAAGTTTGAGCTGCGTTGCTCAAGCCAAATGGCATTCGAAGAAACTCGAAAAGGCCAAAAGGGGTGATAACGGCAGTTTTGGGAATATCTTCTTTGGATACGGGGATCTGGTGATAAGCGCGTACCAAACCTTTCTCGCTAAATATGCCTTTTCCATGTAGGCAAGTTGTTAAATCCTGCATGTGCGGGATTGGGTACTTGTCAGGGACGGTT
>LOND01007479.1:0-16047 GCA_014220965.1 Paragonimus kellicotti | reverse complement strand
AACATTGGTCTGTTTTTGACCCCTCTTGAAAACCTCTGACTTCACAAACTCTTTGAAAGTTTATCAAGGTGACGGCAAAATGGAAGCCTTTGTTGACTATCTCATAAGTGACAAATCGATTAGCTGACACCCGCAAACCTCAGCATGTGAATATAAAAGCATTTGAATAGGGTCGACAAAAGCCGCTGATTGGAACACTGTTTCACTCATCATACAATTAACAAACATAAACGTAATACTTCTGTTGTACTTCGACGTACCGTTCACTCAAAAGCTTGCCTTTATGCGTGCCTGACTGATCTATGTCATGTTACTGGTGCCAGCTGGACGATTGGTCCGTAGTCCGTTTAAACCTACTCGTTATTGCCTGAAGTTCTTATCGGACGGTCGTGCACACTTGCCGCAATGCAGATTTATCCTACTGTCTGTCATGTATTTGGCTATTACATCAAAAGACTAAAACAAACGAAGGACTGAAAAATACAGAGCACACTTATTTCATTGGAGAAACAATCCTTTGTTTTATAGAGAAACAACAGTGATCACATTGGTGACTGTTGTCGACCGAAAAGCATGTGGTGTTTTAGTTGCTCGCATATTACTTTTCACGAACTTGATCCAAGCAAGTCATTTGTTCAAACGCGACAGACGTTTAAGCAGGTTGCTTTATCCACGTAGCCGCTCACCGCCGCTTTGGTTGACTGGCATCGACTGAGCACAGTTCCGCTCACAGCACCCTTTGTGTCAGTTCGGATTGAATGAATGTTCTCCAGTCAGGAAACCGCTCCGGTCCAATCTCATTACAGTGCCCCACTGTTCAATCTACTGTAATATAGCCCTATTACTTCACCGTACACTAGTTTTATTTGTACCAACACCTACTCGTACAGATTGATCCAAATCGTGAGTGATATTCATGCATAAACCCCCATAAGTGAAGACTGACAGAAAATCTCTCTTCAACCTATTACGTCGACTGCCGGATTCTAGCCAACAAGGCACTATAATACTGGAGAATTAGTGGGTTACAAGCCTCGTTAAGGCAGTAATCAATATGAGCTTTGCGGCCCTTCGGTTGACGAAGGCCTTACTCAGTATAGGACGGCATTTCGTTCTCGGTGGATAGTGCTGGGTGGGTTGATGTGTTCTCGCTGGATGGCGCCTGTACCTCTCAGCCGTCATCTTAAGCACGCTGGCTGCCTTATCAGAGTGATTGCTATCGCAAATGGAGGAAAACTTTCTACTAGAATTAATATGCGATATGTTTGGGGTTTGGACAACAGCCTGTGTATGCTGTTGCAAGTTCTACTGTTCCAGTTTTGCTGCACAAGTTCCTAAACCTCCAAAGTGACCAGTCCTTTGTATTACTAGTTCGCTCCTTCATATAAGACACACGGTATCCCACAGACTGATAGATATTCCGTGGTCGCAAACCACCGACGCGGTCAAAATTGACTAAAGTCGAGCACGTTCCTCTTTCTAAACTGGGTCTTTAAAACAGAAACTTATCGACCCGAACTCACTAGGCTCACTAGTCATGGGGCTATCGGTAGCGTAGCATCACCCACAAAGATTGCCGCTGGTTTTGTTTTTAAATAATCAGTGACACTCAAAATGGGAACCTGATACACCTGCAGTCATATAAACACCAATTATTGCTGTCTAACGCTTCATCGTCAAACAAGATGACATCATCACTGCGTATAGAGTAGAAAGAGTAGAGTTGAGATCAGCTCTGTATGTACTGAGGATATCATTCGTTTAGTGAAGAAGCATTTAAAACTTAACTACCAAGTTCGGCGATCAGCCGAATATTTAAACCATCGACCAGAGTTACCAGCATCATTCCCAACAACGAGATGGTACAGACTGCTGTAAAAACAGGTCATTGCAGTTAATCACAAGTATTCTCCTTGCCTGCTTCTTCTTTTTCCTTCCACTTTTCCCTTGTCCCACTGTGGTTAAAAACCTTCAAAATTCGTCTTGCTGCAATCACATGAAGCGTACCGAAAACTTGTCATTTCATTTTTCCAGTCGAGGCGGATCGTCCTCAAACAAGAAAAGAATGAGGTCACCATTGACAATGCGGCAACCTGTCATGTTGAACTGGGCAATCAACTAAAGCGCGTGTATACAGGCATGCAGGCAGCAGGTGTAAATCTATCGCCCATGTGACTCAAAAGCAAGGCTGATACGCAACTGATCATTTTGTTGAACGTTCAGATAATCTACGTGAACGGTTCTCACACTAAACTCCGATTCAGCTGACCATTATCCAAGCAAGAGATTGATAATTCCACGGGCCAGATCGCTCGACCGGCAGTCGCAGATAACTAACAGTTCAGCAAAAATTGCAGGTGAATTAACTACAGAATGTCAATAGGCACATTTACACATAAAATGTCACTCTGTCCAGATTAGGATCAACCGAATTCAAATCACAGGGGCCCATAGTCTGCTAGATATTGTGTGTATCTATATATCGTGCATTGGATAGCCACCTTATTTACGATATAGACTCTGATGAGTGGTCGGGGATTCGGTTAATTTCAAGTTGAACACCACCCACAATTGATCGCATCTGTCGAAGCATGGCCGGAGTTCTAGTCCCGGCAGTGGCAAGGATATGCACTACTGACGAGCTCTAATGAGAGCGAAACTCGAGTCTAGTGCTTCTTTTCGAAAGGGGCCGACTGGAAAGTCTATATAGATTCTGTTTGCCTGAAGTGATTGCTTCAGCACTGTATTTGGAGGGTCAGAGACAGTCCGATTGCCATTTGCGAAATTGTTTCACTTCATTAGAATGTCCAATTAATCCGTAGTTCATCAACAATTGACCAACGCCCAAACTGAATTCAGTTGAGAGCCCACCTGTCAGTGCTCATTAATTTGCATTCCTTAAACTTCACATACATTGACGTCAGTCTATCGTAACTGGCTATAGGGCGTAGAAAAATCGGCCTATCTATGGTGCGGAAGACGATATATATTGTTCCTTTATGTAGTTAACCTAGTTTAGTTTATCAAAAAATTCATTTGTTCTGAGCAATTTCAGCGCTGCTTTTTTGCCTAATAATAGAGGTTTTTATTGATTAACATCCACTTTCTCCGAGACAGTTAGGTACACCCAGCAACTGTTCGAATTCACGTGACAAAATGTCCAACAGGGTTTAGCCTGAGTTATTAACGGTGATGTAAATATTGCAGAAACCACTTTCTCGTATTCTTCGGTTATACAAAGTTGATGAAAATATTGGAACAAACGTAGACTTCTCTGTAACGTTAAAATGTGCCCTGCAAAACGGTTGGTACGGAGTAATTTAACAATGAAATAACCTTGTATCATCAGCATGTCAATTAATCGAGAAAATTCACCATCTGAGAAGCGTTCCATAGCGAAGATTTACCAAATAACAACCTGCTTTGTTAGGTTTTGGCAAAATCTCTTTCAAAGATCTCTATATCTATCTGAATAAACACGTCAGTAGTCCGGGTACCTATGATCGTAAACCGTAGAACAGATTAGCGAGGCTTACCGACTAACCAATACTTGACATGGACAGAATTTGCTGTGTTCTAACTCGAGGCTAACGATTTGTTCAAAAAGCAAATAAGTATCAACTACCGAAAATTAACCTCGATCGATCATCTTACATTTGAAATAAATCGACCGCCAAAATTGAATCGGAAATTCTTAAAACCATGAAGAAAATTTTCCTGTATACTTTGAATGCTGTTTATTTCCGTCTTCAATGAACTTTTTTGGAAATCAGTTAAAACACCCTATCCACTTTGTAGTAAAGTTCAAGGCAAAAGCGTTTGTTAATTTGGCCTACTGTTAACTTCCGAGTAGTTGATCACAATTTATTTTGATCATCGGAGTGCAGCTAACCGACCTTCCTCACGTTTCACGTGAAGCAGCATCGTAGTGGTATATGTAAACTAATAACTATACAAAACACCGTGATCAGTTTTGTTAAGTGTGATCTATACAGTTAAGATCCGCTTTCTTCGCGGTGTTATTAAGGCATTGCAAATTTCATAACGAATTTGCTGTTAAGTGAATAAACGACGTGGTAATCGGTTGCGATGACTAAATTAAGCGAAAAATGTGCTATCTGACATGTGTCAAAGTATTTTATGTTGCACTGTTGCACACGAAATTCATTATCATAGCCATTAACCTAAAAACTTGGAAAATTTCACTTGGATGGATGCAGAAAAGACTCAGCGAACTAGTTGGCCAATAGCGTTGATTTCCGTGACTGTTCACGCTTTACGAATCTGTTGATTGTCCGTTATTGTGGACGCATGACTGTATGAGTAGCCAATGATATGATCCGCTCCATCAAAAGCTTTTGATGCGCAGTTAATGACTTCATTCTGCCACAGAAGCTGCATGGTTACGAAATCGATAAACACTTACTCAGGTGGCTAGAGTATTATCTAATGAATTGTACGTTCAGCCTCAAGGTAAGTAGTTAATTATCGTACTGGTTTCCTCTCAGTAGTGGGGTCCTACAAGGATCCGTCTTAGGATTCTTCTTCTTTCTTAACTAATCAAACAGTCAAACCCTGGATGTTGTACTTCACCGATGCGTGACTCTGAAGAGTTATGAAGTGTCCAGTGTACATACAAATCGCAACAGAATGACTTGAACTGTCTTAACCAGTGGCCCGTAGAAACCCTTTGGCGTTCATCGTCAGCAGACTCGCTGCAGCATTACATGCCGCTGTTAAAATTGCAACTGACGGTTATCTTGGGGGCATTAAACTGTCCATATCCAGGTGTGAACGGAATCCAAAGATCCTAAGGACAAACATTAATTCTACCTACAAACTGTGTAACCGTAGCTAACAAAGTGCAGATGCTATGGTCCTTCTTAGGAGGCGATTGTAGAACTTTCCACTTCACAGTTTCCCTTACTTTGTTCAGTTGCATAAAACACTGCACATTTAGAAACGATCATACAGACCTCTGTTGCTTACCTTCAAAAGGTGGTTTTGCGTCATCACAATCCATGGTTCCTAAAATTTGCTGAAGCCATCATGATAAACCGGTTCAAACCTGTGTTGTGAGCCTGAGGTTGCCATGGTCCTAAGTCGCAGCGAGTGTCATTCAGATCACACGATTGGACGTTTTTGTTATTGTTGGTTTCTTTGTTCATACCCCCCCAAGTACTGTAGACGTTAAATTGGAAGTTTCCCGTGTTATTGGTTATTTGGTACTGACGAGCCAATACGAAATGCTAGCATCTACCAGTGTTCGTCTTCTAACTGTTTTGTTCAAATTACTGAAGGGATATAACTGTTTTAAATTTCTATTGGAACTGTTCAACGACGGGTCACCAGAAGGGCTTTGAGGCCCGGGAGAAATATACGCCCTGAGAGACTAAAGAAATAATACTAATTCTCATTGTGCGACAGAAATCTTGGCGAAGATCTCATTCTCATCCACAAAACGCTCCACATTTCAAGCATATGTCCTCCCATCAAACAAGAATTATTAATCAATGGATCATCTGCTGAAACTGTATTGTGAAACAAACAGGTTAATTTGTAGGCATTCAGGATCTGTTCACACTGGAACAAACTGCTCACCTCTGTGGTCAAGGTCGAATCGGATGGGAGTTCTAAAATTCTATTCGACCAAAACATATGTGAGAGACAAGCAGCACTACAAATTTTTTGGCCACCATTCGGCCCCATTCTCACAGGTTACTGGATGTGTATTTCTAACGGAACGTTGCCCTCAGTGAGTTTTGGTGTTCGCTGCTGATCTGATTGCACGAAAGCAGCTTCATTGAAGTTTCCTTTTGCTAACTTCTGTTTACCTTTTTCTCAAAGTGTACGTAACTTACAACATAAATTTTGCAGCCCAAGAGGGAGGGATGATCGCAAAAGCAAACATCTTCCTGTGTACTTTAACAAGCTACTTACAGATAATGAACTTTCGAATAATGTGTCGATCATTCTACAGCAAATTTGGATGTACTATATGCTCATTTTACACATATTCTGAATACAAAAAGATGACTCTGGTTTGTGTGTAGTTTTCTTATTTTACCCGTCACTGTAATTTCGCCTTGGTAATCTGCGATTAACTTAACATATGCTCATAAAAATCGTAAATGCCATGAGTACTTGACTTCTCAAATAAGGATAAGCAGTAACTTCTCTGGGTGTCTCAGTACAGCTTTTTGAAATAGCAGTGTCGTCCACATGTTTAGATGCCAGGTGTATGTGACATAGGTTCAGCAGAACGGTATATCCGCCACCGCGAGCAAACAGGCCGATGACCTCGTAGTAGGACCACCAGCTGCGTTCACTCGTTCTATGGTCCATGCTAAACAGAGTAAGGTGAACGAAATTAGCCATTCGATCAAATCAAAAATTTGAGTCCTACTGAAAATTCCGTAACACAAGACACTTTTAGCCCATCAGTCTAAGGTCCAGTTGAAGATCAAGGGCAAGCCCTCGGGATAGGCTGAGGGGTCCAATATTTACGAACCTCCAGTGTATGCTTATCTTAGCGAGTAATACCATTTTAGTCTAAGTGTTATCATTAAAGCCCCTCGGTTGCATAAATTTAAATGTGACGAGAATAAATTTAAATCACGACATCAATTGCGATGATCGTGGTCGTTGCTCGGAGAATCACGAATCAGGATAGCGTTCAGTTTAGGAAGCCGACTGTGTAGTTACTTCTTGACATGTGTTCCACATTCGGTGCTATTCCATTCTGGACTCATCGGTTAGATACGGAACGGAAGGCTTTTTGGACATCAGCTTATCAGTCATTGCCTGTACTGTAAGTTGCTGTAAGCGGTACCCGTACTGTGGGATGTTAATAACACGGTGAAGCTGATCACTTCGGCTGTCGGTTATGCTTCCTCAAGTGAACCAAAAGTAAAATACCCTTTAAACAATATCCAGCTCCGTCCCGAATCGATTGTTTCTATTCTGACCAGTAGAAATTCGTTAAGTCTTTAACGTTTTCATTCCTCGCATCTTACGGCAAACTTTAAGGCACAGTCTTTTGACAATCCAATATATCTCATGATACATTGCTCGACCTTCGGGGAAACTCCTCAACAGGAAGGCCTTCCGTCCAAGAAGCATTTGTACGAGACAAGAAACATTTTTCTTGTTGGATACCCTCTGAGAACCATACGGAAAACACTTTCTGAAGCTTGAATTGGGCCAAATCGGTTCGGGAAGAAACAGTGTGACAGTCGTGTCAGACTAAACCTAACTTGATTACATATGGAATCACGAGCAGACTATCATGCAGATAAATCCGTTCGTAACCAATTTTCGTACATCACTTCAACAAACTGAGATGTGATGTAAACTTCCCTGATACACTTAGTCTGCGACTTATTCAGCGGTCGTTTCATTTTATAAACTGGTTTTAAACAAATTCCAGTCAAACGATCGTTGAGACTTAAGGACTTTGCTTTGTAAATATAACCTCTTTTGAGTGTGGATGTACGAAGAATACCACGGAATCAATTTTGGAATCTGAACAGTTGGATCGAATGACCAAAATGACGCAGCTGCTGTGTGAATAAAAAAAATATTTCTGCTGGAGAACAGAAAGAAACAGACCACGCCTGGAAAACGTTTGATGCCTCGGAAAATTTTCATCGATTGGGTGACATTCTTTAAACTATAGTCCTTCTTGATTGCTCTTCTTGCTTTGATCCTATGGAAAAGATCAGAAATAACCTCTCTGGAAATTATGTAATGTGAAATTATAACAATCTGACAAAAATGTCATAGAGATAAGCAAATAATGTTGATAGAATATTAAGTAAAGTAATTCACTGTTAGTTACATTCACCATATTAACAGGACAGAGTTAATGAGGTAGTCTCCGTCCAGGTAGACGACGATAAAAGCGATGTGCCGTACTGGATGAGGTTAGCCTCGTCGTGAGGCTCAAGACAAGCATGCACATCACATCGTTATTGGTCGATATGGTTCATTTATCCAAGGAACAGGCAGACAGCGATTAGAGTAAGCTATATTTTCGAGGAACACGTGACAACTACGTTAACAGAACTATATCGTCGGTAGACATCATGGAAACCGTGTAACCACATACAATAGTACAAAATGACATACATATATAACCCAGATGAAACAGTAGTTGTGAGGTTGTTATGTTCGTAGATATTTTCTGGGTTTGAGGTAACGTCATTCGGCACAGGTTTGGACTTGGTCAGCTTGCCGGTAGTCCAGCCTCATGTAATCATACGCATGTATGGCATAAAATATTGGATGGTATGACACCGATCGGACTCTTCTCTAGTACGAACAGTATACAAAAATTATAAGTGTTTATTTCGATAACTGATCACTCAACCCTGGGCAGTGACGGCCTAACCACACCAAGCTACAAGCCAATGTTCATCAGCAGCATATTTCTTTTCAAGTAGTCTATACTGTACTAAAAACAGCCTATTTGAATCCTTACTGTCGATCATCAGAACTCTACAGTTTTGACGGCTCTGCTACGTTAGCCTTGCAATCCTTAGTTTGCCGTACCCAAGCCTAACGGATCACACACAACAGAATGCTCTTCCTTCCAACAGGAGTCCCGTTTCTTCCTCTGGTTATTGGTTTCTTGTTGGAGAGATGCAGTAAACTGAATGGAAAGCCAATAAGTTCAGCATAATGAAAACCTTGGAATCTGAGAACTCTCTGCCAGGTAAAAATCAACAACAACCTATGTTTTCGGATTAGTGATGTCTCAGTTTTGTCTGTCAGTCCCTGCAGCTGGCAGGTAGTTCACCAGATTGTCAGTGCTAGAATCAAGTTACGAACATGGGTTTGTAGGCAATGGAACGTTTTAGCAGTAACTGAGCTTGTGAGGTCAGTGTTGTTCGGTATACATTTTCGAGTCAACACTTTCACTCATACGCAATCAACTCTTGTGCATCTTCTTAAGAATCACTTCAAATTAGAAGATATAGAAAACAATATTATCCTCAGGGTTTTCCATGTCAAAGCTGAATGGCAAGCAGATAAGATGTTGAAATACTAATTAACTAAACAAGAGTCACAGTGGACGGGTATGTGGTCCATTTGTGAACAACCCTAAACGAAATCTTGACTTCTAAATGACCCTATCTATGCAGTCAGTTTCTACCCTGCTGTAAAATACGTTACGAAACTTAAATCAACTGCATGCTGTTCGTAAGCTTAGCTGGTCGATGGCTCATGCAGTCAGTCACCTAACATTGCAGCGAACAGTAATGAAGCAGGATCTCTACTGTCTAGTTTGCACGTTTTCAGGCGAATCATGCGCTCGCGTTTTCCAACGGGAGTTTCAGTCTACAATGCGGTGAGGTCTCCATTTAAAAGTCATGCGCAGTTCCACCTGGTTCCGTGTATTTGGTTGCCGCTATCTGTCGTGAATTTGCGCTTCTGGTTTCACGTCAGTTAACCCAATTCCGTTTATTGATGAATCGTTCAGTCGCTCGTGTTGTGCGCAGTCCATTCACCATGGGCTTCGACCACAACTCACCACTGCATCGAGATTTTTCACTGAGTATTGGACTGATCGGGTCTCCGACTTTGTCATCCATCACAGTATGACACGCACAGTCATTGGACCTGATGCGTAAAGTGCCCTCATGTTACAAAAAATCTCAAATCTGAGCACACCAGTAAGTAAAGTTGGTCCGGGTCGGTTACCGTCAGTTTGATGGTTTATGTGTAATATGGATGAAGGAGCGTTTGTCATCCCCAGCTTGCTGAACTTTCACAGGTACTTTAGCTGATTATCCACTCAGCCACACGGAATGAAACAACTTGACATTGCTAGTAAGTTGTCATTTCTACTTATTGACTGAGTACACGTCATTTGCCTCATACCATCCACCCATTTAGTCTTCAATACGACTGACTAAACTCAATTTCTCTTTAGCTGAACATACTGACCATCGAATACCAAAAGTTAGCACTCGACTGAGATACGGAAGACACAACACAATCATAACTTCGCAAAAGTTGGTCACAGATGAGTACACGTGTGAAAACTGTATAGTGACTGATTCAACGATGGCGTGGACATTCCCGCGGTTGCTGGTGTTTTCCTTCATGCGTGGGCTGCGATGGGTAGAAGAGGTAACAATGAAGTGGCCTTTCTGAATCACATCATGGATGTTTAAGCTATGAGTACTTAATGCACGAACATATACTATCATCATTGTACGTCTAGAAGCACGAGACATTTCAAGATAATAATGCTCTGACCGACCAATAAAGCCTTATGCAGGAGTTAAACTTATCGTACAACTGAAATATTACGTCTTTTATTAAGCAATAATACCGGTTGCGTCATTCGTTTATTGTCAACCCATGTGTGGTGCTCAAGTTAGGGTGTACCCGCTGGCGGGGTAATATTAAAAGCGGATTTGGGTGAAGATCTAGTAACCGAACAATGGGTGTAATTTATCAAGTCCAGCTGGACGTTCGATGTACAGAATCGGCCATGTATAAGTAATACTGTAGCAATTTGCGGAGAGGTAACCACTTTGTTTCACGCTCGTAGCACCTAACCATTGTGAACAAACTCTGATCATTTATCTGGTCCGAGTGTAAACGTATATGTATGTTCCATATAGGCTAAATGCTAGGAACCACTCAATCCATGTTGTATCAAAACGTGCATAATTAGTGCTGCTTTCGTGAAGACAACCAGTTATTTCAACATTACTCGCTTTCACAGATACATACCGTTGACTACTTGAACGAAGAAGTCGAAATTCCGTCTACCGGTTGACCGAATGATGACCCATGCATAGACATAAACAACACCATCTAGAAATGTTGGAGAACTCATGCCTTCTTTGAATCGCTCCTTGTAGAATGTTTCCAAGTGTACTGTTTCATGCAGATTTTTAAGGCGAAATCGTGACTCATTAATCCTTCTTTCCCACAGTTCAACCGAATGCTGAAAGTTTTCTAGTATATCAGTCGATGTGGTGAACTCGATGGAAAAGTGTTGAATCAGGCGAGTCAATGGAGATCACACATGTGGGGTTGTATGCGAAATGTTAATTGGACAAATGACTCAGATTCACTGACTCTCAAATATGGGAGGTAAAGAATATTAAACAATGGCAAGAAATTTATTCTGCTTTATTAGACATCCAGCTCGTGCACATAATTAATGTAACGTGCGGTCGAAACCAGCAAGCGCGCACAGGTTGAATTTGAATTGTGTGACGAGCGTGCTGCTGTGTTGTTGACGCCGTTTTAGTTTCCGTTTGTGTAAGTCGTGTGCATGGCTTACTGGGCCTTTGGCTCATGTTTGTCTGTATTGTTTCCTTTTACAGGATTGTTGTTGGAACCCCTCCTTCGGAAGAACGCTGTCCCCCGGTGTCTCCACGTTGCCCCAAAATCGGTCCGTAAGTGCGACGGACAATCAGAAGTAGAAGCGGCTGGCTTGCATGTTACAATTAAAAGTACGGTAAGTTCGGGTGTGCGCGAGCATTGCACATGCAACCATTCACCATGTGTGCTGGCAGTATTTTTTGTACCGAGAGTGTACGTTTTTGAATGATATGCCTTACGGGTGACTAATATGGCGGAATCTATTGGCTACAAAGTTATCAATTTTGTGTTCTGTATATTGGACACACCTCTTTGTGCTTCACGGTAAAACAAGTCGATGTGAATTTGGACAGTAATCCTTTGTGTAAAGTCCATCAAGCGTCCTAAAGTCAGGTAAGTGTGGTGAACGGCCTGAGTCCACGTTTCAGGAGTCGGTGTCTGTCATGCCCCGATTAGTGTGTACATATGGACATTACGTGCAAGTGTCTGTGACTGACACGGTTGTACGATTCGCTACCCCTGACACGCTGGCGTGCCCCTAACTCTCACTTTGTCTGTCTGACTGGAATGGGTCATATTGTGGTGGATTATCAAGCCGGAGGTGAGAGTATTCCAACACTTGGCGGAATACCTCAACGCGGGGAGGTCCGTCCAAATCCACAGCGAGCAGATCGGGGACAACGTGGGCGACCGGATGAGTCATCGCTCGACTGGATCGGACCAACGGGCGAGGCATGGCAGGCAAAATAAGATGGATGACCTGATCGGGGCGCCGTTATTCCAACACTCAAGGAATATCTCGACACGGCCGCGGAATACGGTCAAAGCCCACAGTGGATAGATTGCGGACAACACGAGCGACCGGACGAGCTATCGCTCAACAAGATCGGACTAACGGGCGAGGAGTGGCAGGCGGAAAACCCCCCGGTAGAAGGCGCCGATCACACACGTAAACCGGGCAGAAGTGCACACGACGCGTGAGCGGAAACCTGGACGTGTTGTGGACTGGAATGATGACTCATAAACGCGAGCGCATGCGTAGCGTGGTAACTATCGTGTTGGACAATAAAGATTGTGCTTTATTGGACGCCTTTTCGCTACAATATGATTTTCCTGATTGAACAGCTGCACCCTAGTTCACGCCTGCATGGTGCCATTATGCGGTCTACTGTCCCACTGGACAGTCGTTCCTGCTTGCTGTTCTCTTGGGTTTCTGCCACATATTTGTCCCTCTTGTTACAGTACACTACTCTACCGCCTAACCGTACCTAACTTCTACATTCCCAACACACCAGCGACCTCACATGGCGAACCTCGCTGTAAATAGGCAATTGGGAAACAAACTACCGCTGTCTCGAGTGGGATCGATTAACAAGGTGGAACACTGAAGTGTTGACAATTCCACAGACCATTTTACTGCAATGGGCTTCCACGATCTTTTGAAATTGAAAACACAGAAGAGGAGGCGGAAGATGAACGGTGAACACTGAAAAAACCAATTTACGCTTACTATAGTTAGATGCATAGTCAACTCTGCACTCTGCACAGACGTCGCACGCGTCCATAGTTCACTTGAATGACAATAACAAGGAGAAGCGATTGAGTTGAAAAAAGCGTCGGGCACCCATGTTTGAGACCAGTGTTGAAAACAAACAGAAATAACAACTTCACACATATCCTACTGAGCGGCCGGTCAAAGTGATTTCGTCAGATAAATTTCTGTTTTGAGTTCGGAATGTGGTGGGTATACACGGGTCAACGTCAACCAACTCCGACTCCACCGGTAGTTCGCGACCACCGGCTGGGATACTGTGTGCAACACTTAAACACATGATGCAGTCACCCTGACTAACACAATTATTTCGGATGTCTAGAGTAGTTGGTGTCAAAAATGTCGTTAAGCTGTGGTTCGTAACTAGGAACACTATACAAAAAGAGCACACATGGCTGATGGTTGAAATACCACATAGGATCAATTGGAATTCATATGGTGCACATGCTATATATTAATCCGGTTGTCTTACAGTTACGTAAACATCTATCTAGGTAGAAGAACAGAGTGAATACTTGAAGTGATGGCCAAAGAAGGCTTGTTTTAGCGTCTGAGAAAGGAGACAATAAGTGGTATTCATCTAGGATGAAGTGTTATGTCTTCTGAGAAACATGACATTCGTCGATCACAACTGACGTGTACGTACTACCCAGCGAGTTTATCGTTTCTGCAATTTCAACTTGACCTGAAAACAATTGAACACTGAATCACTGATTGGAATTAATAGAACAGGAAGTGTATCTCATTTCAAGACTATCAGGTAAACGTTACTTCGTTGGTGAACAGTTGCAGATTATAACTAACTTGTGCCTATTGTAAAGCCAATCGTACAGTAATCAGCACGGTTGCCTCATGACAGCGTGACCGGTCGGGGCATGCATATACACTACTGACAAGCTCCAACTAGTGCGGAATTAAAGTCTGGTTCATCTGTTCGCGAAGTACTAGTCAAAAATTCTAACCGAATAAAAAGCTAAAATCAAGCATGAGTGACTTCCAGCTCATATCTACCGAATTTCTCAAAGCTTACCGGTCAGTTGCAACCAGTTAGACTCAACATATCTCAAGTGGTGTAATCTAAGCAGGTCACTTAGGTTCGGTGAGGCAGAGGGCGGAAACCAAAACACTGCGAGAACTTACACTAAGTCTACAAATCGAGTTGAGTCAGCGACCGCACACCCTGCACCACTATGATTTTGCCTATGGAGTACACGCGATTTCCTTGGTCATACATCTTCTCTCTATCGCTCCAGTGTGCACTTGCTTCCACGATCCATTAGGTCTGACTGCTTCCACTCGCCTAGAGGCTTCGTTAGCGTGGGCCTATCACAGTGTTGCAGTTAGGGGGCGGTGTTTCGTTTGTCACCTTCTGCTTTACTGCGCCGGTACAATCCATCTAGTTTAGATCACTCTAAAGATGTACAGTAATTTCGGAGAAATTTCCTGATTCATCCCTCACGGACATGTCATGAAAGTTTTATTCAATCAGACGGAATTAGAATCAAGACAACTTAACGTTGTATATATAGCATATGGTTCCCTCCAGATAGGGAGGTAAGTTTGAGTACTTAGATTCTAGTTGTTCAAGTGAGGTAGGTCAACTATTGAAATCCATAAACGGATTGAGCACTCTAAACCTATTGACGATGCGGTATACTGTACTCCCTTGGCACTATTTTCAGCCGGAACTTGTCATACAGAATGGAATCACGAATACCTGGTGATCAATGGGGACAATTGTATATTTCGAAGGAACATCCTCACAAGCGATATCCATCTACTTCCGATAAAGTTCATTAACACCGGAATCAGCACGATGTAGGATGAACGACAACCAGCAAATTACTAGTAGTTTACGAGTTGAATATTATGACCCAGTTACAGGATGAAATCCGGTGGATGTTTCAGCTTTTCACTCTAACTGTAGCCTCATTGTAGTTCAACTCTTAGCCGTATTGTCCTATTTCCGGAGTGGTTCTACAATTGAGAAAGGTGATTCGCACTGCGGGCAAATTTCGGCTTAGTTTGACTTATGTGTACTAGCTAGATCCGTTAGCTGAATTTTCTAACCTGAATCGTGACCGATCAGAATGAGGAGCAAGTGTCAATCATACTCGTTTTAATCATATTCTGCGTGCGTGTTGCAGATGCGCGTGAGCGTGACAACTAAGAGTGCAAACTCCTGTAAACTGGTAAGGGAATTGTGGTAAGCTGCTGGAATTTATCACGAACTGTTCTCTGTAGGTCCTCACACAAAGTCAGTGCGCTTTTTTCTGTCTACTCGCTTCCTTATTGAGACACTGAGAACCGTTTTGTTTGATGACGTGAGGGATTAAAGAATAACTCATTCAGCTGGATGTATTGGATGGAGTGGATCAATTTTTTTGACTCTTAGAAATTATTCGTCAAAACAGCAAGAAGACAAACATTGCGGGATGTTAACATTTCGATTTATCTCGTCAGCCGCATACTAAATACAAACAGAATATATAACAAAGGCGCGTGGCAACAATAGTTGAACAGAGTGAATTTTGGGTCAAAAGGCCGTTACCAGGGGAGGTGGACGGTGTGAACCATCAATTTTTGCGCACACAACACTGGCTTTCTTTGTTGATCAGTACAGCTTCACTGATGGCCAGAATTTTGGGGTTTGGGTGCCGTAGCAACATAGTGAAATTAGAAATTAGTTGGTAGAAGTACTATACCTTTGTGTAATCTGCTGTTGACAGTCGGCAACTCTTAACCTTCAACCCGTCGAAATATGTGTAGCAGAGTTTCCCTTTAATGAAGGATTTCATTTGAACTCCCACTGATATCATTTCTTTCTGGCTGAAGTAACTACAGTTTACCCATCCACAAAGGTCTGAGTGGTGTTCACCTAATTACGGTCCCAGAAAGCAACGTACGCTGAACACTCGTGACAGCCAAACACGTCTAGGGTCACGCGGGTTGGTTTACCATGGTTACGAGTGTTTTTTTAATGTCATTTTGCCTCCTGCATTGTGGCAAGAGTTGAACACAGTTGGAGAGGTATCAGTGTCACGTGCTGAGCTGTCAAATCGAGAAAAACAAAACAACAATAGTCCGAGTGACACTAAACAGTCTCACCTTCCTTATCAGAAAAAAATGGCACCCTTTTATAGAGG
>LOND01007472.1:0-13109 GCA_014220965.1 Paragonimus kellicotti | reverse complement strand
CACTTAAAAGAATATCTCGACGCGGTCGCGGAATACAGTCAAAAACCACAGTGGATAGATTGCGGACAGCACGAGCGACCGGACGAGCTATCGCTCAACAAGATCGGATTAACGGGCGAGGAGTGGCAGGCGAAAAACCCCCCGGTAGAAGGCGCCGATCACACACGTAAACCGGGCAGAAGTGCACACGACGCGTGAACGGAAACCTGGACGTGTTGTGGACTGGATTGATGACTCATAAACGCGAGCGCGTGCGTAGCGTGGTAACTAGCGTGTTGGACAATAAAGATTGTGCTTTATTGGACGCCTTCTCGCTACAATATCAGGTGATCCACAAACCCAGCCGTCCTATTAGTGGCTTTTCTGCACACCGCATGTCGAACGCATCAACAGCCGCCACTAAATAACTGCCTCCCATGAAACTTGTTTACTCCTATTTCCTTCTAATTTAACTCGCCTTATAAAGACTTCTCGAGAGGGTCGAAAATTTGCGAAACCGACAACTCATTGAGGTAACATGCCTAATAACAAGTAGCGGTACAAGGCATAACACGTTCTATCACAAACTTGTGATTTGGCTACTATAACACTACTCAAACGTTTTAACTAATGTTCGCATCTTATTCCCTGTCTATTCGATCGAGAGCTTCTAAATGATTTAACACAACCGTGTTTGTTAACACAACCATTGTTTTCTTGAACGGTAGATGATCAGCTGTTGTCTGTTTATTGTCCCGTTTCTCTAGATGTGTAAGAGTTTGCTAGTTGCTGTTCGATCACATACGTTTTATTCTGTCCACACTCCGGTCTACTACTATTACTGGTATCGGGAGTAGTGACTTCTTCTGTTATACTGAGTTATCTTACGTGTCAGTTTACTCTATTTGTGATAACAAATTCACGTTGAATTCGTGGTAATAGGATCGACTAGGTGGTGGTTGCCGATGCAGTCAGTTGTGACCGAAACGACAGTGGTGTTATCCACCGTCACACGCATGGTCTCCCTGTTTATTCGGGCGTTCCAATCACAAAAGCGTGTCTATGAGAACGTTCGATGCTTACGGCGAAGTTAGAGTGTTCTGCCTGATTCCCAGCGAATGATGTGATAATCGCATAGAACTCACCCGGCAGACATAATCTCAGTGAGCCCATATGATCTGACACAGGCGCTAAGTACACACAGACGCGTCCGGGTGAAAGGTTTCAAGACCATTTGTATTTCAACCATCACTTGGACTTTCAAACTGGAACCTGCTGTTTGATGAGGAATCATAGGAGTTATCGTGTTGCAGGCCACGAAGTTTCGAGGTGTACTTCATATCTGGAAATTATTCAGGCTGAGTTGACGCAATCCATGAAACACGTCCAGGTTTGATCAGCTCGTCTCCAGTATTTTAGATCACGCTATGGATAACAGATGATAAACATTTGCTAGGAGCGGACGTAATCGTTACGACAGTTACCGTTCAGCGTTGTCACGAATAACGTGAATAATCTTAAATGAACGTCCTAGACCGCATGACTATTTCGAAGTACAAATAAGTCATACGTACATGATAGGTTGGTCAGTCTAGCAAATGCAGACACCAGCTATAAGCCCCACAAGTTCCATGAAGAGAGAAGCGATCCGGCTCTGCCAGTATTTGATCTGAGATGGCGAAGAAGAAAATTGTGTAATAATCGATCGGTTGAGCATGTTAGTGAGGCTTCGGACCTGCAATCCATAACGGCGCTGAGTTCCACAAAAGGGAGAATGTAAATATGATTAACCGTGTGCGCAAGGTCATTTGCATTCTACTTGGTCTGTGGATAGGTCGCGACTATACAATGTGTGATAAACTGTAGGTTGACGATAGACTGGAACCGATGTTACCAACTGAAAGGATAGAGACACGCATAAGATGTAAGGAAATGCGGAAGTTGGATTAAATCATTAACTGGTCAGCAACTTGTTAACATCATGTCCATCGTCCGGCCCAGCCCACTTATGATAAACTCTTAAAAGCTGAAGTTTGTTGTCAGTCAGAAAACACTTTATTCATTCTATCCAATGACAGACTTATGGACTGTATAGCAGCAATATTTATCTCTGAGTGTTGGATTTAGAGACATATTGGTCATCAACAGGTTTGATAAGTTGTTTCAATTAATTAGAGTGTGCGTTCCTAATCTAGTCAGCCATGAACCTTCAAAATGTGGTGTAAATTCATTGCAACAGAACACATTTTGTGAACAACTACAACCAATCTGATGTTAGATGTTCGCTTTAGCTGAAGGCTAATAAGATTCTGAATCGTCAAACGATCCCCCCCCTGGTTTGGGCGGGGGTTTTTTCCAAGTTTACCCCCTGGGAAAAACAAAAAGGGGTGGGGAGGGGAAACAGGCATTCGTTTATTTTTCGTTGAATAGCAGCTGTGAAATTCCAGGACACGTGCATTATCACAAACGTAATCCACTACCATACATAGGTGAATCTTGAACACAATATTAATCAACTTCATCTAATTGTGTGCATTGTGAATACAAGAAAATCCTGGAGTGAAGGCACATAGTTTATGAACGAATGGCAAATCATTCGTGCACATCAAACACTGGTGATTGGTGATAGAACAGAACTGAGAGTGCTCTGTTTTTCAGTCAATCCCTTGGTAAAGTGAGGTTATGAAAGCCAAAGAAATCGATGATAAACCAGTCAGTTAGTAGATTGCAAACCAATAGGAAAATGTGACAAATCTTAAACTTCCCACTTCGTATGTTATGGTTAAAGACCGCGATTGTGAGGATATTCCACAGGTTGCTTGTGTCAGCGTTTGCAACATTGAAAATCTGTTAGGTTTTATGTGTGTAGCAATGGAATTCGAGCTGTACAGAAAAATGTACAGCCTGATTTGGCCGCGTGGTTTACACAACTATTTCAATAGGTGTTGCACATTCAGGGGTGACACATACGTAGACACTTGAGCGTTTGTGGATAAAATTTTCATGTCACGCATCGTACGTTCTATGTCTTCAGACTGTTCTAGTTAATTTTAGTTTAAAAATTTTCATTTATTCATATACTACTTGTTAACGAACTCTTGTTTGAAAACCGTTGAAATGCAACCAGCATCCAACGGCTGTAACACTTTTTCATTTTCCCGAATGATGCGACTTTCTCAGACCTGAGTGTAGTTGACGAACGTTGACATTCAGTCAACTCTTTTTTTCCGACTAAACGATGACAAACGTGTTATCCGCATCGATTTTCTGTCATTCAACGGACGATCCAATGTGGTCGATCGGCGTTAACCAATCAAAAAACGGTGAACTTGCTTGTAAGAAGTGGAGATTTGAACAAATCTGAATGCGTATTAGATTTAAACAACAGAGTTGCTCGATGCATGGTCGTGGAACGTAGCAACAGACTGGTCAGTCAAAACGCAAAAACGCTTGTCGCCCAATAGCAATCGTAAATACTGTTGTTCCTCTATAAAAGGGTGCTGCTTTTCCAACAAATTGGGATTGCTTAGTGCCACTTAAACCAATGTTGCTATTGTTCCCTCGATTCGGTAGCTCAGCATACAAAATTTCTACAATACTACTTATATTGAGTTTTCTAACACGAAGCTTATATTTTTACCTGTGACTCCCACCTACGTTCCGGAACATTTACATCAATACTGTTTATCTGTGCTTAATCATCAAGTTCCTCTTACCCTCCTAATAGCTCCGGAATTTAATTTAGATACCTAACTGACCTATTGTATGTACTTGTTGAAGTAATTTTACGACAAAATGCTTTTGATTTTACTCGTTTGACAATCAGGATGACATGAAATGATAGTTAGTTGACCCGATAATGAATAATCAAAGGTAGCATGTTTATTAAACCATCTTTTGCTTCTAAATATAAGAACAGTAGCTCAGCTGAGTAAGAAAATCGGGCACAGGAGATTGAGAACTGCATGACTACTAATGTTTACACACTCGTTTCTCACAAACTGTGTTTGGTTTATTGTGGGTCAGTGGAGGTTAAGCATCCGCACGAACTTCTAAGCGCAGAGGTCAGGATTATGAAGACGGATAATACCGGCTTCGGGAACAATGAACTTTCGAACTCAACATTTTAGATCGATCTTTTGGTGCTTGGTCAGCGATCTGAGCGACATTATTCTCATTGACAGAATGGTTACAGCAGATCACAGAGGTGTTTGAGACCATTTTAATCACACTACTGGCAGTCGACAGTTATGGATGCCCGTCGTCCATCCGTGTAGATTTCTCACATACGGGTTATCGACAACGTGTCTAGTTCGCTTAATCGCCAACTTGTTTGGGCAGCAGTATGGTCAATACGAATTGTTTGTGAACACAGGGATAGGCAAGGTGCACTCAATTGATAACACGTCACTGAACTGCAGGAGGCATTCCCTAGTGGCATCACAGTGATTGCGAAGTCGTAATACACATACACTGTAGTTTGTGCGGATTATAAGCCCCACAAGTTCCATGAAGAGAGAAGCGATCCGGCTCTGCCAGTATTTGATCTGAGATGGCGAAGAAGAAAATTGTGTAATAATCGATCGGTTGAGCATGTTAGTGAGGCTTCGGACCTGCAATCCATAACGGCGCTGAGTTCCACAAAAGGGAGAATGTAAATATGATTAACCGTGTGCGCAAGGTCATTTGCATTCTACTTGGTCTGTGGATAGGTCGCGACTATACAATGTGTGATAAACTGTAGGTTGACGATAGACTGGAACCGATGTTACCAACTGAAAGGATAGAGACACGCATAAGATGTAAGGAAATGCGATGGATTAATCCATTACTGGTCAAGCAACTTGTTTAAATCATGTCATCGTCGCCCAGCCACGTATTAGATAAACTCTTAAAACTGAAGTTTGTTTCAGTCTAGAAACACTTTTTCATTCATACAATGACAGGACTATGGACTGTAAGCACAAATTTATCTTCTGGAGTTGTGGATTTAGAACCATAATGGCCACACAGTTTGATAAGTTGTTTCAATTAATTAGAGTGTGCGTTCCTAATCTAGTCAGCCATGAACCTTCAAAATGTGGTGTAAATTCATTGCAACAGAACACATTTGTGAACAAACAACCATCTGATGTTAATGTTCCTTTTACTAAGGCTAAGTAAATTTGGTCGTTTAACGCATCTGTGCGGTCAGTTACCTGAACAAGTGGGAACCAGCAGTTCGTTTTCCGTTGAATAGCAGCTGTGAACCAGGACACGTGTATTATCACAAACGTAATCCACTACCATACATAGGTGAATCTTGAACACAATATTAATCAACTTCATCTAATTGTGTACATTGTGAATCGCAAAAAATCCTGGATAGCACAAGTTTATGAACGATGCAATCATTCGTGCACATCAAATGTGATTGTGACAAACAGCAACTGAGATGCTCTGTTTTTCAGTCATCCCTTGGTAAGTGAGGTTATAAAGCCAAAGAAATCGAGATAAACCAGTCAGTTAGTAGATTGCAAACCAATAGGAAAATGTGACAAATCTTAAACTTCCCACTTCGTATGTTATGGTTAAAGACCGCGATTGTGAGGATATTCCACAGGTTGCTTGTGTCAAGCGTTTGCAACATTGAAAATCTGTTAGGTTTTATGTGTGTAGCAATGGAATTCGAGCTGTACAGAAAAATGTACAGCCTGATTTGGCCGCGTGGTTTACACAACTATTTCAATAGGTGTTGCACATCAGGAGTGACACATACGTAGACACTTGAGCGTTTGTGGATAAAATTTTCATGTCACGCATCGTACGTTCTATGTCTTCAGACTGTTCTAGTTAATTTTAGTTTAAAAATTTTCATTTATTCATATACTACTTGTTAACGAACTCTTTGTTTGAAACCTTGAAATGCAACAGATCATAGGCTGTAACACTTTTTCATTTTCCCGAATGATGCGACTTTCTCAGACCTGAGTGTAGTTGACGAACGTTGACATTCAGTCAACTCTTTTTTTCCGACTAAACGATGACAAACGTGTTATCCGCATCGATTTTCTGTCATTCAAGGACGATCCAATCACAAACTTGTGATTTGGCTACTATAACACTACTCAAACGTTTTAACTAATGTTCGCATCTTATTCCCTGTCTATTCGATCGAGAGCTTCTAAATGATTTAACACAACCGTGTTTGTTAACACAACCATTGTTTTCTTGAACGGTAGATGATCAGCTGTTGTCTGTTTATTGTCCCGTTTCTCTAGATGTGTAAGAGTTTGCTAGTTGCTGTTCGATCACATACGTTTTATTCTGTCCACACTCCGGTCTACTACTATTACTGGTATCGGGAGTAGTGACTTCTTCTGTTATACTGAGTTATCTTACGTGTCAGTTTACTCTATTTGTGATAACAAATTCACGTTGAATTCGTGGTAATAGGATCGACTAGGTGGTGGTTGCCGATGCAGTCAGTTGTGACCGAAACGACAGTGGTGTTATCCACCGTCACACGCATGGTCTCCCTGTTTATTCGGGCGTTCCAATCACAAAAGCGTGTCTATGAGAACGTTCGATGCTTACGGCGAAGTTAGAGTGTTCTGCCTGATTCCCAGCGAATGATGTGATAATCGCATAGAACTCACCCGGCAGACATAATCTCAGTGAGCCCATATGATCTGACACAGGCGCTAAGTACACACAGACGCGTCCGGGTGAAAGGTTTCAAGACCATTTGTATTTCAACCATCACTTGGACTTTCAAACTGGAACCTGCTGTTTGATGAGGAATCATAGGAGTTATCGTGTTGCAGGCCACGAAGTTTCGAGGTGTACTTCATATCTGGAAATTATTCAGGCTGAGTTGACGCAATCCATGAAACACGTCCAGGTTTGATCAGCTCGTCTCCAGTATTTTAGATCACGCTATGGATAACAGATGATAAACATTTGCTAGGAGCGGACGTAATCGTTACGACAGTTACCGTTCAGCGTTGTCACGAATAACGTGAATAATCTTAAATGAACGTCCTAGACCGCATGACTATTTCGAAGTACAAATAAGTCATACGTACATGATAGGTTGGTCAGTCTAGCAAATGCAGACACCAGCATGCACGCATGGAACGGTCAATGAAATTTTGAAAGCTGACTGTGTCAGCTAAATTAAGTTGGACCTTGTTTTCCAGTTGTTAATTACACTATTACCGTTTTCACGAATACGTTATTTACTTCAAACTACTGGACAGTACATTGTTCTTTAAACGGGCTTGACTATGATGTTTAAGTGCTGGTGTTTGGAAAATCCGGGTCACTTAATCCAATTTCATCATTCTAGTGTTTTTGAATCATGTGAGACTATTCCGTACACGTACACTGACGTAACCAACAAATATGTTGTATTCTGAAATGTTTTAGCGCAGATCTGCAGTTAAATTCACAAATGGTTTACAGCTTACCCCACTGTTTGAAAAACAGCGAAGAATTAAGTGGACGGAATATTTTGTCATTTCTCTAAACTGGTGGTACGTTCAGAAAGGTGGTTTCAACATTTAATGACACAACGTAAGAAGTCCTTGAAAACCCACTTGTGAACTATGTAGTTCACATCAAGAAGCTTCCGATATAGACGTTAAGTGCTGAACTACATCCCAGATACGAGGGACATATATTAACGAGGTGTTTTTTTTTAAAAATAAACATTGAAGTTGTTTTGCCGAAATCATATCATTAGAAGTTAGACTGTATTAATTCTGTAGTAGCATTTCATAAAACATACCTCGTTTGTGAGATAGTTTTGCAATAGAAGATTTCTCCGTTCTATCGATTTGTATCAACATATGTTTAGTGAATTATTCTGCAAGCATTTGCTACATGTGCACACAAAATATAGTCTAAATGGTAATTTGCGTGCACCGAATGTTATCTACAGTGGATTGACGTTTTGCTCTTGTGGTCATAAACATAAACAGGATATATGCAGAAAATCAGCAAACCTACTTGTCTACGAATGCAACATTACAAATAGTGTATCTGTTCAGTATAAAAAACGGTGTATTGAACAAACATTGACAGATCGACCTAAATCAATGTTGTGCAGCTACAACCGAAATAAGTGTCAAGTTAATCCTCAATAGTATGGATGAACTGGCATCCAGTCGGCACGGTTGTGAATCAGTCAGATTGGAGTCAATACAAATTCACTGAAAACATAAAAGTCATATGGTTGAGTATGTTGTGTACCAGGGTAGATGCAACGTTTATGTTGTGTTCGCGCTGTGATTGGCGGTGTGCTGTTCATTGAGGATTGTTTTGGAGTATTCCAACATCATTGTTGGTCTACGTGTGACGCGATTGGCAATCTACATTCTCACAACTTCTCGAAACGGTGTATGTGATAGATGGAAAACAAAACAAATGAGATCGTTGTCTCTAATGCTTTTCAAAAACTAAATTAACTTGGAGAAAGTATACTATCGGTTCTCATCAAAGTGGCATAGTTTGTCAGTTGTTGTTTCCAATCTCGTGAAGCATTACGACTTTATCTGCTACCGCCAACTACATCCGACTTTAGTATCATCATAGTAATGAGCTAGATCGGTGATCTGAAGCTAATCAGTTGTCTGTTGACATCAGTAGTGAATAACGCATATTTACTTTGCTTCTGGTTATTTGATACTTTAAAAGTTACCAGTAAGCGTTCAACTTCGAAAAAAACAGCTCCTTTTTTGTTTCTTGTTCATCAGTCTAGTAACGGGTGAGATATGTCTTTAAAAGAAGTGGCTAGACACTTGCGTTTATTCAGACTTCAGGCTTGCGTCTTGAAGACTCCATCACATTGATCATTTCAACACTACGATTCCAGTTACTCAGTCACTCATGATATTGAAATGTTTGTTTGAGCTGTCAAGATAAATGTGATTGCTTGAAAGCAGTACATTTCGTATAGCACTCGTGTACATGCTCAACGTACAGTTCAAACCAATAATTTAATTCTGGAAGAAGAGATAAATAGAAAGCAATTATTAATCGACCGCAAAGTCAGCAAAGTTGTCAGTACTGTATTGTGCAACAAGAGACCATTACATCGGTAAGTATGCAGTCATGGCTGTATCCACATGTCCTCACCTCACATTCATATACATCCAGCTTGGAGACCGATGCGTCTCATTTTGACAGTCTACGTTTTGTATAACTTTTTAAACGCACAAACATCTTTTTTGATCAGCCTTGCGTTTAAAAACCATCTAAACAATATGTTCTTGTTGCCTGGAAGGATTGTTTTAAATGCAATATACTCCCTTTAATATTCGTATAACGCACCGTCTATTTGAAAGAAGGTTGATAAAGTGTAGGTTGTAAGATTCAGAGGATTGGTATTGTACACAAACACACGCGTAGCCGCAGTTGGCCCTGTCTAAACAGGTCGAACCCACAATTGGCGGTTTATACTAAAACTCGTGTAATACGGTTCACTCAACTACCTTATATGTCGCATTCATTAAATACTGTGTCTTCCGAAATGCGCCCACATTTTGCTTGCTCCAACCCCATCTGGTGCGGTCGAGAACAACAGCTAGGAGGGCATACACGGAGTGACATGTACACGCGGACACTCAAATAGCGTAATCTGCTATCACTGAAATGAAAGTACCAATTTGCTGTTAACATGGGAAACATCAGCGCATTCCGTCTGTGTATTCCTAGGAAGATCAGATGATAAATCAACAGCGGTCTCACAAAAAACATGTAACGTCCCAACCACAGCTAATTTTGTCCAGCAGACAAATATACCGACGTGTTATCCCCTAAAAATTCCCCCAATGGGAACCAAAACATCACCACTATCTGCAGCTAAGAAAAACAATTTAGGGTTCGACTGCTTCTATTAATGAAAAACGGACTAGAATGGTCTGGATAAAGCTGAATTGATGCGTCTGAATTCATCGGTCCTAACTTGCATAGAGTTTATCCACAGAAAAGACGGCCTTGCATGTAGCCAGTACGAAATGCAACGGATGGGTTCCGTAAGACAGATTTCGAGATGAAAAAGAGTCATCAACAAACTTGCGGCGACGTCACCATGGGGGATCCGGCGGGGAACCTTTAATGCATTGTCAACGGAAACCCCCAGGTACTAACAAACGGGATATCTTAACCGACAACCAGTCATTGTTCGGTTCAACAGGCGCCAAAGTGTCTTGGCTTTGCAGGTATTCCCTTGACCTGACATGTATTTGACAAGATTGATAAACAACCTGTTAATGTCATCATGTAGGTGCCTAAATTAACAACCCCGTTGACATGTTGCCTTTAATACTTCAGTGCCGTTCAACGTTTAAAATCTTTGGCTCTACACTTCAAGCGAAACCATGACATAGATGGGCAAGTGTGTTCATAAACTGCACACCCGACACCAACGATGAATCCATCTCGGCCAACAATACTAGTGTCTGTGCCATCCTCTTTCACGCTCAAACCACGCGCATGTTACCGTGCTCAATGTTTAGCAGGAACACTGTGAGATCAAAAATCATCCGGTTAGGATAAATTTTCATGCTACAGGTCATCTCAAGCGAAGCGATAAAGATACAACACACCGTATCTCGACTGCGTTACGCGAGCTAAACCGTGTACGGTATGGTCGACAGAAATGTTTGATTCCGAGATTTGTACAGGTTTATCCGACAAACAGATTACTAGTTAAGGACTGGTTTTACATCAACTCGTCCTTCAGTCGAACTCCGCAGGCTAACGCTAGTCCAATCAGTAAGTCACTGTGAAATTAGGACGTCATTAAGTCCAAACATTTTGCTGGAAAGTTTCGTCATTCTGCTTTATCACTCGGCACTGTGATACTCATGCACCGTATATTTACTTCACTGACATTAATCATCTAGTTAGAACCAATTTTTACTCTGATAGCTTTCACCTACTCACGTTTCATCATGGAACAGAACCAACAGCAAGTGTGTTGAAGAAAAGTTCAGCACAAACAGCTACTACTTACTACCCCTAAGTAGTGTTCAAATGTGTTTAGATTGATGGTCACAAATTCAAACATTTACAGCAACGATGGACTAGATCGTACCATGAGAATATATGACAGCCCCACATAGAGTTACACTACCTGACAGTTGAGGCTGCCAAAACAACTGCTCACATTTGTCACCCTTTCTCTATTGATCGAAGAGAATGAACCGTAACTGTCCACTAAAGAAACGATCAGGGAAACTGACCATTACGCACAAACGAAAATGGTTGAATTTTGGGATGAGATGATTAAACAGCATTCACTTTGAACCCCTTGGTTCAGATGTCAACACGGATTCATGATTAAGATGTGTGAGGCCTAAGACAAAACTTGTATTTTATAAGAATTTGTAAGAGGTTTCATCAATGACAGCATGAAAAATATTTTAACGTGATTGTCAACATTTCAGAGAGATGCTTGTTCTAGATTGATTTATTTTGTATTATTCATTACGGGCTATCAGTTCTCAGGTGCAATATCTGTTCCTCTGTGGGCAGGAAAATGGTAGCCAATGTAAATGGAATTCATCTCAGAAGTGAGAGTAGATGTTTTAGAACGTACACGGGTTGTGCTGATTCATCTCTAAGTTTTCATAATCATAATCACAAGCTCCCATCGCATTCTTCACAAGGTTAACCTCAGTTTTGTTTAGTGCTCTGAAAAGCTAGTCACAACTGCAATGAATTGAGACCGTCAGTGTTTGCCTGTCTAATGACAGTGGTTGTTCCTCGGGAAGATGAAGAGTACTGTTCGGAGGGGCCTATCACAACAAACGAATTGATAATTGAAGTTAAATGTCTCACTACTGGCTACTTATAAGTAATTTGAACAAAACGGTTAGAAGACGAACACTGGTAGATGCTAGCATTTCGTATTGGCTCGTCAGTACCAAATAACCAATAACACGGGAAACTTCCAATTTAACGTCTACAGTACTTGGGGTGGGGGGTAGGAACAAAGAAACCAACAATAACAAAAACGTCCAATCGTGTGATCTGAATGACACTCACAGCGACTTAGGACCACGGCAACCTCAGGTTCACAAATAATTGTTTTTGTACACACAACACAGGTTTGAACCGGTTTATCGCGACGGCTTCAGCAAATTTTAGGAACCGTGGGTTGTGGTGGCGCATTATGATGGTGAAGGCTGAGGTCAAGTCCACGTTGTGGCCAGTTGACAGGATGTGTCGTCCGATCGACGAAGCTGGGGGCTTACGATTCTCTGTGACTACAATGTCCGGTTTTGAGACCTGTTTGTGAACCCACTTAGGTACATGTTCCTTCATTCTTGAGGTCAATGATCTATCGGTTCTGCCTATGTAACTTTCTCCGCAGTTACATGAAAATTGGTAAACACAGTGTGATTTGGCGCCAATAGGTTGATCTCCTTTGATTGTAGGCACAGGTAACCTGCGAGTCTTATTAAGGACCCTCAATTCGGCTGCGTTGTAAGTACGTTTCAACGAAGAGACAATTCGTTGGGTTGTCCGCATCGTCGCGATATCCCCTTTGAAGGGTAGCTCAATGTACACTAATTTCTTTGGGACATCAACATTCATACTGCTTTCGGGCCTCCATTCGCTGTGACGCTGAATAAAGCTTCTGGGGTACCCGTTACCCTCCAGAGTCGTCTTAAGCATTTCTAACTCTTGCTCAACACAGTCGGATGTGCAAATGCGGCGTGCTCTGGTGAACAATGTTCTCACTACACCCCGCTTATATTTCACCGGGTTGAAACTAGTGAAATGCATATACTGACCAGACCATGTTGGTTTCCTGTAAATGCCACGCTTTATTGATCCGTCAGCGAAGGGATATAGCTGTTTCAAAGAACGATTGTGTTTGCCTGTGTAGGTTTTGTTCTTTGTGTACGGATTGCGGTTAGGTACACTGCCCACAATAGAACTCATAGTCTGATTTATGTATTCTGGTGTTTCGGGTTTGAGATCAGGGGTGTTTTTGCTCCCGAATATCTGCCACACATTAGTAAGTCAAATTGCCAGTGTTGATGTTGTAACAACAATCTCCGAAATTCCCAACCTTAGACATGATAGTGGAAGAGCACTGAACTGAGTATATCCACTCCTTTTGAACTCATTGC
>LOND01007469.1:5496-17705 GCA_014220965.1 Paragonimus kellicotti | reverse complement strand
ATCAAATGTTTTAGGATATTTTTACCGCCCGCTTAACTACCACAATAAACGCGGTAATTAGCAGCCATTATTGTCATCCGATTCGCCTACTGTGTGGCCGACCGTTGCCCAGATGTTGTCCAACACCTCGGAGTCGACCACATGTTTACTGGAAATGACAAAAAATTAACGCGAAAATCGATGTAAAGGTGGTGACTGTTGAAATACCTCTTTGCCTCAGATCTCTTGGAGTGAGATGTGTGGATTATATATTATTGATGACAACAGTTTTTCTGCAAATTTTGTGGTTGGTCATCAGTCAGAAGTTTTACCGTGGCGTGCCAACTGTCGAATAATTGGTTCAACTCATCCATGGGTGCCCTTCGGCATCCGCCTCAGCAGTCATTCCACTATCTTGGAACTGACACAGAAAAGGATATATCCCCACATTTAAATATACCATGTTGTCTTTCTAGCCTCAGAGAGTGTCACTCAGATTTTGTTTATTACTCACAACCAGCAAGCTAATGCCTGGGCGATTAGGAGCATGCTGAATTATGTGGACACATATTATGTCTCCACGGGGACGTTGATATTCCAGATCGAACAAGTTTCGTTTCACCAGATTTGATGCAGGAAACAAGGTTCTCATTCCTAACACTCTTTCGGCAGCTCTTTTTTGAACGCTTTCCATTGGAAGTAATGCCTTGATTAAGAACAGGAGGATAGGCTCGCCCGTTCGGTTCTAGATGAGGTCTGACTAGGCTGTATACTAAGCCAGAGAATTAATCGAGGCTGACGAACGGAAGTTTTGTGACCAGAAAAACAGTCGACATAAGACACCGGAAGACTCCACCTTGGATAACAAGATATCGTGATCTACCGTGCAAAATGCCTCCGCAAACCCCAAGTAAACTGTATGCACACCACCGTAAGAATCCTTCAAGCTTGCTGAGCGTTTCAGCCGCGGGGGGTCCTCGTAGTCCTGGAGAAGGGATACCGCTTGGCCCAAAAGTGTTGACAACAACACCGTATTGGTAGTTGTCATGTGCTCTTCTGTCAGCAATATCTGAAGCATCAGTTTCAAGCAAGTTGGGGGTTGAGACCGGTATACGGTTACATGACTCCTTAGGCTTAGGGGTTGGAGCACTTTTTGAGACGTATAAACTTATCATTTGACACACATTGGTTTGGGGACAGTACTTGTGATGTATAGGGATCGCCGACTATTATACGTAGAGCTACGTTTTGGCGAGTTGTCAGATAGTTTTGAAAGCTTCTTACCCCACACTGGTTTAATTACAGTGAACTAGTATAGATATAGAAAGCCCGACTGACACCTTAGAATGAGAGCAAGTCTTCGGAGTGCGTGGAATTTCATGCTACTCATTCGAACATGTGCGCACGTGTCTATGACCAAGTTTCGTGAGTGTTTAGGTCGACATTGAACTTATACCCTCACCGCTGATATGGCCAGGTTTAATGATGGACTTGCTAGGGCTAGATTTGACTTTAGATTGTGCCTCCCTACAATTTACGCAAACTGTCCATGGGATGAGAAACAAGTGTTCCGTAAACCTCAACATGAAGCAAACGGTCGAATTTGCGGTTTACCAACCCTTGGCATTCAGCACAGGCCTCGTAAGCTCTCCGCATTCTGCAGCGCGCAGCGAGAGGTCCCCGACAATTGTGAATGGATGAATTTCTTCGAGATCTCGTGGCATGGGAGATTCGTTTGTCGTTGGAACAATTTCACATCATTTGTAAACATGTTGATAGAAGTGCTGCTCCACTCAGTCATATCGTCCAAATGCGGGAGGAACAGCGGAGTAGCGAAACTGGTTACCATGAAACACTACTATTGGCGTGTGCAGTGCGTGACTTGCAGCCCTGCATCTGCACATAAAATTCCTATTAAGCGGGAACGCTTTTACGCACACCGAAATGTAGGGATATATGTTAGACATCTCCAGTTTCAAAATTGGAAGTCCGTGGTTTACAGAGATTCTAGCCATTTCGAACCCTACACAGCGTAGCCTAACATATTCCCACTTGTTCAGCCGCAGAGTTATTTCATCCAAGAAAACCAGTAGGCTAGGCAGACAGGATCACTTACAAACCATGCTGCTAAGCCCTCACCAGCCAATACTCAATGAGATGCTGCGCCAACTTGTCCTGTATAATCCCTCCTAGTAGGATATTTATTCGAACATGTTTGAAACCGATTGAAGATTCATAACTTCAGAACAACTTTTGAAAAATAGTTAACTCGATTTACTGATGACTTTTTACTCCTGATACAGACGAGACCTTTACGTAGGTGTTTTTCCAATTTCACTCCATATTCTGCTCTATTAATCGTAAGAACGGCGTTGCCTTTATTTGTCTTGAAAATAATAATCCTTCAATTCTATTTCAAGACCTTCAGTGCTGCAATCTCATCTGGTGCAGCTTCTGTATCTGAGGTTAAAATTCACCAAAAAGGGTTTACCGACTGTTCACGAGTTGTTATGAAATCCTTTCTTGCACCTCCAAAATGGCTGACGTAACGTTTACAAACCTGTAGTCTGGGGCCTCCCCTTACTTTCCCTTTTACGTGTCGACGTGACAGCGGTCACCTTCCGAACTGCGGTTAGTTTTCTTTTACTGAGCGATTTATTGAACAAACTAACGAAGGGAGCGGCTAATTCATCAACAAGTGGTCGTAGAATTGTCGGATGAGTTCTAACTGGACCGGCTGCTTTCGTAACATCTAGCTCAACCGACTGACCCCGCACTTTTTCAACACTGACTACCGTTTCCTCCATCATTGTTAGTTCGAGTGGAATGTCAACGTGCGGTGATCCGCCATCATCCATTGCACGCGCCTTCTTAAAAATCTGAAGCAACGCTCAGGCTTCCCCTGCATTGGTAGAGGCATTCCCTCTGTTCGTTACTGTTACGTCAAACAAACACCAGGGTAGAGCCATTGGGCTGAGCATAACTACAGTTTGCCCTTGTATTTCGATTGGCTCGTTAGCCGGTTTCTTCTCGTACTCTAGTGGGCAGTCAAGTTATACCTGACTAGCTGTAAGCTGCGTTCGCCGGGGCTCCAGATATTGCCCGTATGTGCTCTTTTGCTTGAGGGCTTTTCAGGCCTCAAGTTTTATGGCTTGAACCTGCTCACCCCGCGCTTCCACTACGGTGGATTTCCGTGGCGGATAACCCTCCTAAGTAGGGCAAAGTTGATGACCAAGTCCAGTAGATTTTTTCAGTCATTTCAATGTTACTGCCCTCCTTCGTCTTGAATGCTAGTCGTAGACCTTGATTTTTTCAGTTGTCGTAGTTGGGAAAAATATTTTTCCGACAAAAACCGCTGAATGAGCTTGGTATCTGGTGCAGAAATTGAAATCATCGAAATCTGCGTCATGACCTCATGTGTGCTTGTTTTAACTGACCGTTAATTGAAAACGACCTTAGGGTATATCGGTTTCGAAATTCGGTATGGCTGCTGTTTTTGGTTGGTTTCGTGTGAGAATGTTAACACAAGGATGTTCAAGTAATTTTTACATTTATTTTTCATTTTTTCATGTATTTATGATTTTATTTAATTTTTGTTCGCAGGAAATGGATCATATTACAAATTTCAAGGTATCCAAATCACTAGCACATTTGCTCCATCTGCACAGTGTGCCGCAGCCGCGACAAAAGCACGACGGGCGTTATACCGACTGAAATCCGCGATCGCCAACCCATGTCCAGCAGTGTTCATCCCACTGTACTCGGCCATAGTTCGCCCCACCTGGAATATTGTGCCCAAGCTTGGTCACCGTATCTCATAAAGGACAGCTGTCCTCGAGAAGGTACAAAAGCTAGCCACACGTATGGTATGGGGTATGAAGGGTCTAAGCTACCAAGACCGACTCAGCTCGTTGAACTTATTCTCGCTCGAACGCCGGCGGGTAAGAGGAGACCTTATTGAAGTGTACAAGCTTACCCACTACACCGGCACAAGCCCCCTGGCGTGTTTGTTCGTGATACGTCAGGACAGAGATTTAAGAGGTCATAGGTTCACGATCAAGAAAACAAGATCACGGTTGGCTGTTCGATTTAACTTTTTCACTAACCGGGTAATCAACTCGTGGAACAAATTGCCTGCAAAGATTGTTGAGGCCTCCAGCGTGGATGTATTCAAAAGGGAGCTAGACAAATGTTGGAGCAACCTTTTTCCTACTCTGTATTAATCGGATAATTATCTGCTTGCTTCAGGGCAACCAAGATTTGTCATCTCTTTTCTTTTGTCCCTACCCTTAGACCACTACCGAACGCAGTGCATCGACAGAAAACGCAGTCTGGTCAATCTCCGGATCACACCAGTCAAGCATCAGGACGTCAACAGGCGCAGGCCTTCATCAAGTCCTGGATTTGAAATTGAATGAATTTGCTTGTCACACATGTTTTGAATTACTGGAGTGAGGCCACCCATCCTTGCACAAATAGGGCGATGCGAAAGCTAGAGGGAGTTAAAGGAACGGCCATAAGCATTGCGATTGGAATGAAGGGAGAGAACTATGAGAAGCGACTAAAATTCTTTTACATGTTCCCAAAAAGCTGCAAGCGTGTGTGGGTACCGATAAGTAAGCTGTTGGCCGAAGTCTATAATACCAAACTAGGTCAAACTACCTTAATGTACGTCATCCAGTAGGAATGTACACACGCGTGGGCGTCGACAGATTGTTAACAGTGTACAGAACGGTTGACCTCCCAAAAATGGTAAAGTGGGTGTCATTTCGACAGTGACATGCGTGGGATTCGTAGGTCCTATCAGCAAGTCGCAGTGGAATTCATCTTATTCCTTAATCATAAGGGCTAAATGAGATGTAGCATTGGAATGTATGTGTGAACGTACGGGATGTTGAGCAGTATTTTACAGTTCCCTCATTAAATATGGGACGGACAGCTTAAGCTATTTAAATTTACGGAATTTCATGAATTTATGATTCTCAAACTGAAATCAGTCATGATAGAAGAAGCACTAAGAAGGGCACTGTTTTGCTGCATGCCAACCATAATATGGTATTATAATATCTATATTGTCTTACGCATGATCAACTGTTTCCCCTTGATCTGCCCCCAATTCCATTGGTTGGTTCAGAGAGAGCGTGAACTGACTTGTGTGGTACAATAACCTTAATGCAAGTTATTGAGAGAAGAAGTGGTCCCGGAGTTATGGACAGATTTCCCCCTCAGGAATGACGACACGAGGTGTGGACACTAGTTGACTTTGAGAGTGCGAACCGTACAGGAGACACCTGCAGTCTGCCGTATCTATCGGAGAGCTGGCGTTTTCCGAGACGTTTGTTGGAACCAGTCCAACAGAATAATACCCAGTCTGTACTCACTATCGAAAACCAATCGACAATGAAAACAAAGACTCAGCGCGTTGACCCTCGTGTATTAGTATCGACCCTGGAAAATAGTGTACAGAGAAAGCACGTCAAGCTAGCGAGGCACGGAGCGAGTTGTGTTTTAGCCCCGGGACGGATATTACAAAAAGATGGCTTGACTAAAACAAAAGTAGGTGAAAAACCAAAATCATCAAAAATGTACAAGTGAATGCGACTATCAAAAATATCACTTATTATAGTCGATACACGTTGTTACTCAAGCGTCACACACCAGCTCTCTGTTGGCAAAAGATGCTGACGCAATCAATTTCGTTGCCGTGGCAGTGAAACCGTTGGCCCAACCCTTGATTGCACCCGTGCGATGTACTTTCGTTTCGTTGTTTTGTCGCCATGCGCTAGACCTATATAAATGGATATTGTATGTAATCCACCAGATAAAATAGACGAAATGCTTGCATCTCGCAAGGTGTCTTCCTGCCGTCTTGATGATCTGTAAAAGTAGTCAGCTGTTGGAACGCTGCTCCATATTCCGTGACAAACGGGGAATCGGGTTTTAGAAGTGAAATTATACACCTTTGGAGAGTGTGTCGGCAGAAACGGTCGTAACCAGATGCCCCCATGTAGTACGGACGTGACGTGGATTATACGAGAATCAATACTCTCTGACTTTAAGAATGAACTTTAAGAATGAAAATAATTGATACTGAAAACTCCAGGTAACTAACCGGTCCCTCTTCCAACTTTCAGATATCGTAAGCCTTCGAGGCCATCAGTTTGAGGTGATCATACAACACAATCCCCTGCAGTGTATGAAGAATAGTTTCGGAATTCCTGTCATGTCATGCGTGACCGACAAACTCATTACGAACAAACTGACTGTCTTATTTCTGACGCCATTTTCTTTGATTTGGCCAAGGCGTTTGACGGAGTGCCTCACGGTCCACTCTTACGTAGATTAGGGACATACTATGTTCAGAGTGGGATTCTCCATTGGACGGCCTCGTTTCTTATTCAATGATTTATATGCAGGAGCAAGTCTGGGAGCCAATGTATCCCGGGCCAATTCAGTTTTCTTCTGATGTCACGCCGTTGTCAGTTTGTCTGAAACGTAATTATTAAAAATCTGATGTAGCCCCGCTGTTATGGATCGCAGTGCCATCTGGACACGTCAAAATTCCTGAGGTAGACTGAGCAGCACATCCCGCCTTAGTGATCATTTGGGTTAATAAAATACGAGTCCGACAATGCCCTAGATTTTGACCTGGTAGTGGCATTGACAACAACTAGTGATAGCATATTTCAGTATGCCACCACTCTGAGAGAATTTTTTTTGCCTAACACTGAGCCAGAGCCTTAAGTTGCACAGCTTCTTCTTGTGACTTTGCAGGCCGTTTTGATTTGCAGAAGCGGAGGATGTCTCTGCAAGGCCTACATAGAAAAGGCAGTAAGTGAGGATTATGTCGCCTTGAAGTCTTCGGTGCTCGAGCGGATCAAGAACAAGAATTTATAGTCCACACTCGTAGGTAGAATTTCGAAGGTCTAATACTATTTTCTTAGCAGCCCACTAAACACGCTGCGGCGCACTGGTGTCCTTTTTAAGGCTATTAAATACCACCGAGTTAGCATATTCAAGTAAAGGTCGGATATAGACCCCACAAAGAGTTCGAAAAGCTTTCTTGTCTATATAAAGGAATGTCCGCTTTGTCATGCTTAACGTTTCGAATGGCCCTCGTGAGTTCATTAGAAGTAAAAGGTGTTTTGGCGAACAGTCTGTTTTCGGTTATTCATCATCGGGCCAATTACATAACATTTTATATCATCATGGTTGTCAAGCGAGCAAAATCAAGAGCAATTAGTCATAATTACGTCACACGACTGAATTGGAAGACAATTAGGTGACCAAACTGACCTTCGAAGTTGTCAAGTCAGTAACGGGGGCCATGGTAACCGCAGGGCCTGTACAAATTTCTTCTGAGCGCACAACTGTGGATTGCGCAACCGAATTCCGATCGCCTCCGCAGTGGCCAGAATACGAAATTTGACTCCTCTGGATTGACGACTGGGCAAGCGGTAAATGGGCTGGAAAGCCACTTCCGGTGAGACTTGATGTCCTGAGTCAACGAACTGTGCCAGGATTGAAGATTCGAAATGGACGGTCAGCCATGTGGGATGGTTCTCACGTATCCTTCTGAGAAAGGCGCCTGGTTGTGCGACCGACGTAACCTGCTCCACAGGAGCATGTGAAAGAAGTAAACACAAAATGAGGTCACACATTTAGGCAACGTATCTTTGAGTTGTACGTGGACTACCGAGTCGGATCTGAACGAGATTCGCAGTTGTGCCGCACTATAGGTCTTTTCAATTGCGTTACTTAGTCTACGAGTCACCAGTTCAGCCAACGCCTCGCCTTTGTAGTCTGGCGTCGTTCAACCCATTTTCTTTTCCACAGATGGGGAGGGGGTTAACTCTTGGTTCTGTCAGTTCCATATGTCTATCCACGAAGTTTACAGGATAGGCGTTCTCTGCGAATATCCGCCGTAAAACACCATTTCTGCATCAATCATGTCATCAGTGCATATCCTCATAGCTCTGTATGTTAAATTACGAACGAGGTTTCTCTTCTGTTTGAGGGGTACGTAACTGAAAAAGTGAGTATACTGGCCGTTCCAAGTCCCTTTCCTGTGAATACCTCTCTGAACTGAACCGTCTGCACGACGATTCAATGCCACATCCAGGAAGGATATTCGTCCATCTTTCTCGGCCTCAAGTGTAAAACTGAGATTAGGGTGTGCTGTGTTCGCCTCAGCAAGCAAGCTATCCAGATCCACAGTTTCGTCAACTACACGTATGATATCGTCCACGTACCTCGTAGAAAGTACTATACTCAATACTCGATGTATACTATCTGTTCACGAATGTACCACTTGTGGAAACCGTTGACTACCTCTGTGGGTATATTCGTTCCGAAGGTTTAAATGTGGACTTGCCCGAAGACACCCAAGCAGTTGATAGTAACTTGCACTCGGATTGTACAGTTTCAGATTGATGGGAAAAGGTACCGTCAGAAGGACGGCGTTGCGATGGGGTTGCGTTAGGCCCACTGTTGGCAGATATCTTCATGGCAATGTTAGAAAGAACTATGCTTCGTGGGATTATTGACAGTAGCACTTTCTACAAGAGGTACGTGGACGATATCATCTGTGTAGTTGATGCGCTGCCATTGGAGGTTGACACAATCGTTGGAGTCGTTTAAAGAGTTCCTTAAATGAATGGCTGCTACCACATGGGTATCTCAGCTGTTTATTATGTTGTTTATAATGCTTTTTTCCCTTAATCTTCTTTTGTTGTTGTTCCCATTATCACTTAGCATTACTGGTTACTAGACTTCGTCCTGATTATTTCAGCATCACTGTATCTCCATTTACCTGGTTCCTTCCTTCGTTACTCTCTACTATCCTTGACTCGGTAGTATTCAGTCACACTCTTTTCTGCTTCTTCCACACCACACCGTTGTTCACATCTGAGATGCTTGATCGCTGGAAGTTGCTACCATCAAACGCCTCACCTCACATGCATTTACCTTTGGGAAAGAGGGGAGACAGCCTGATATCCCCCCTCCGGTATCGGCGCTGCTGGAGATCCACATCGCATGAAACCACAGAACCATGTCCAAGCATGTGGACGCGGGGCAACCACAAGTACGATTTCTTCCCTCATAGAACCTGTGGGCTACTAATCGGACTCTACGGAGTGGATGTTGCCGTTGTTTGTCCAAGTTGTCAGTAGAGTATATGCGATCACTGTCACGGGACAGCGGAAGCCTTAAGGAAGCTGTCTTGCTGATGACGTCTTACTTTCCACTTACAGCTGGGTTGTTTGTTTGCAATATGTAGACACTTGATGTCGAATGTTTGAGTTTATATACAATTTTTGGGAGTTCGGTCCTTCCATGCCCTTTTTCTCTTCTTGGTTGCGGCTTGCTATTTACTTAATGATCATACTACGGTTAGGCATCAGCGCGAACCACTGATGTTTTACTGTCTTTGGTGTCGTTGATGATTCTCCTCTACCAATTTGTGTGGTCATTTCATGGTCACTGGGATCAACTATTTGCAGAACCCTTTCTCAACCTCTTCTAAGGCTGTGGTTGATGCTTGCTTATTTGCAGGCCAACCACGAAACGGCTGATCGATTTCAGCCTATGAGCGAAAGGAAGCGCAATAGCTAGGGAAACTATTACTTGTGATTCACAACAATTGTCTTCCTGGATAGCAGGGGAGCCTTTGGTTGGGTTGACAGAGCTGCACTCTGGGACTGTCTATCGAGGAAGGGTGTGCCTGAGAAGCATTTGAACATCCTGAAAGCAATTTACTGTCAGATCTTGGGCAGGGTTAGGGTTTATGGTAGTTTATCGCCGACCTCCGGCATCTCAGGTGGGTTGTGATAGGGTTTTCCAACCTCTCACTTCCTTTCAACTCCGCAGTAGGCGAGATCCTAAAATGTGCCATAACAGACTACGAATATGATGGTTTGGATTTGCACCCAGAGACTCCGAGTACGCAGACGATATCGTCCTAATCTGCGAGGGCTCACATGGAGCCCAGAACATATTAGACAGATTAGAGGCTTCAGTTCGTCAGTTTGGTATGGCCTTTGCACCTACTAAGTGCAAGGTGCTGTTGCAAGATTGGCAGGACTCTGCGCCTGCTCTCACTCTTGGATGGTGAGCAGTTAGAAGTAGTCGGAAAGTTTGTGTATTTTGGGAGCTGTATCAGCACTGGTGGAATGTCTGATGAGATCACAAATCGCATAGCAAAGGCTCGAATGGCGTTTGCCAACTTACACCATCTGCGGCACCGACGTAGTCTAAATTTCTGTGAAAAGCCGAGTGTATAGTGCTGCTATAAGGACAGTCCTATTGTACGGCTCCAAAACCTGGTCTGTTCGCGCGGAGGATGTTCATAAAGTATCCGTTCTCGACCATCAGTGCCTCGAAACATTAGCGCCATGTGGTAGGAACACCTGTGTCAACAGTGACGAAGTTCGCCGACGTGTCTTCGGAACGGATAAGACTCTGTCGACCTTAAGCATACTGATCTCGTCTCACAGGCTTCGTTGGCTTGGCCACATCTTACGAATGCCAACTCACCGCCTGCACATCGTGCCTTGTTTGCGAGTGGTGGATTGAGCTATAAGCGGCATCCTGTGATTATGAAGACACTCATTTTGAAGCTTGCTCCCGTAGGACACTCCCAGCTTTCTGACTGAGGTCTGAAGGACACTGAACACCTTTTGGTTGAGGACGCTGTCTGATATGGCAAAGAATAGAAGTCAATGGTCCTCGTGTTGCGAGTCTCTGTATGCACCGTTGTAACCTCTTCTTCTTTACCCCTGTTCACTTTATACACTACTTTTTCTCTTCAGATTGTGGTACGCTTGCCACTCCTTATGGTTTCTTTACTTGTTAACTATACCAGGCAGGTTCCGAGTCTTAATTGTGTCAACTTTTTATATGTATTTCTGGTATTTTTTGAAATTGGTTGTGGACTGTATATTTAAGTGCGACTGTTTCTGTGGTTACTTGTGCTCTGATTATTCGTGCTGTATGATGTGTTGAGCTGCCTGTTTCAGCGTCCCCTTTCAACCGTTTGTTTTAATCCTGCGTTGGTCTTCCAGGCAATATCTGCCTTTGGCCTTTTTAGCCTCCATGTCCACCATTGACCCTGTTCCTTTTGCTGATAACACTCCTCTGGAGTCGGGAGCAAACAGTGAATCTGACACGGATGACGATGATCTATCTTACAGTGATAATCTCAGTTCGCATCCTGCCACCCTCGATGTCGATTTGTTACCAAGTACCATCGAGGTGCAGCCTACCGATGCAGTAAAGATGATTCTTGCTCAGGCCAGAGTTTCTTCCGGAATGACGGAAACACAGGTAGTTGGATGCAGTTTGCCAAAAACTTTCCTTAGCTAGAAGACCCAGAATTGGCAAAGTCGCTAAAAGAAGATCAGGGTCTTTTAACTTCCAGTCCCTACGAAACAGATGATACACCTGACTATAAAGCAGTTTGCCCAGATTGGCAACAACATAATTTGCACGTTTTCGTATTAAGCGAAGCTGGAAAACCCGTCTATTCCAGGTAAGGTCGGGATAACGGGAACAACTTGTATATTGCTCCGGTTGCCTTAACAGATACGGCGATGAAGGTCGGTTGGCATCCGTTATGGGCGTCATGAAGGCTTTGGTTTCGTTTGTTGGCACCTCAGGGGACGAATTGCAGGCTATTCATACGGACGAACGCACGTTCCTGTTTCTCACTCGCCCCCATCTTATTCTGGTCGCTGTGGGCCGAAATTCGGAATCCAAGGCACATATGGTTGTGTGTCTAAGTTACGTTTATAGCCAGGTTAGTTGTTTGTATTTAAGCTGTTCTTTTTTGACGATGTTCTTTCCACCTCATGAATATGGAAGTGCTAATGATTAGCTTGACAATTCGATTCCCTTCTGTGTTTTTATCTATTTCTTACGTGAATTCCTTAGCATTGACATAGGGGTCAACTGTGTCGAAGCTTTTCGTTGTGTTAGGACTCAAAATGATGTTGGTTTCTGTAAATTACACCATTCCATCCTGAAGTTTGCGCGTTCATGCTCGAAATCATTGGAGGAATTCAAGATGGCCTAATTTACCAACTTCCCAAAATCGCTACTTCAATCCCGGATTATCTCGAACACTGTGTTTGGAAGTTTACCTATCCTGATCTCTTTGTACCACCCTGCTACGGTGCTTGTCAACAGTAATTCCCATTTTCAAAACGGGGGCCCGAAGTCTATGTGACAAC
>LOND01007468.1:9675-20513 GCA_014220965.1 Paragonimus kellicotti | reverse complement strand
CATTATATCTGTTGGATTTGCTACGTTTGTCGTCTCATGTTCCGCATGATGTGGAACATTGAATCTGTCAAGGCATGCTGGATTTTTCTGCGGAAGGACGATCTTAAATGTGCCTTTATTTGCTTCTGCAGTGTGCAGTAAACAATCGTGATGGATTTCGTACCATAACTGCACACAAAATGTCTGTTCCCCTCCTTTTTTACAACCGCCATTGCTTGTCTACTAAAACTTTTTTTGTATTTTTTGACACCATCTCAGCTTCATCTGCACCATCAGTTCTAATGAGCTCATTTCCCGTTGGTTGATGACCATTTGTGGACTCGTATTTGGTTACCCCATTTTGAACGCTTTTCTGCTGGATAATTTGTGCATCTGCTTAATACACATTCAAGGCTCTACACTTGTCCAACAGTACCGCATACATTTCAGTTCGTTCGATCAACGTTTGTGACGCTTTTTGCACTGAGAAGATAGCTTTGTTAACCGGATGGTCTGAATAAGTGTTGTTGGAACCGTTGACTGCGCCTCACGAATGCGTTGAGAAATTTATTATTATTATTATTATTATTATTATTATTATTATTACTATAAGTGTGGTTGTTACGCCGGTTATGTATCCGGTGGCATTCCGTAATTCAAATCCGAAATTCTTTCAACAACAATTCGAGTCCCTCCGTTATTTCTTTAACAATGAACATGAATACTTCAAACGGAAGCAAAAGACATCCGTAACCGGCCGATCGCTCAATAATACCACACAAGCGAGATAGACAAAGCAAGTTACCGGAAATTTCGTTTTCGCTTAGAACCAAAGACCATATGATCGAAATTCAATGTGGAAATCGGACGGTGAAAAGTTATAGGATGGAGGTTGGAGGCGAATACCAACAGGGAGGTATAAGTGCAGAAAGTTTCGCGTACAAGTCGTTCCATTAAGCTGTCGCAGAATCACCTACCACCCGTTATTTCCTACTTTCCAGTCACCGCGAAGACAAGACAACCTGCGGAGGGTAGCCGAAAGATGGTCAGATGCCGTTTGAAAATATCGTTGGCTCACCACTTTTCTAACCGCTTACTCAATGGAAGGCGACTACTACGAACTTTGTCCGATGAACGTCGAAGGCAACTACCACATTAACCAATACCGGTGAAAATAAGTATATGAAGTTAGGGGGAAGTGTAAAATACCACATCAGTGAACAGTCCTGGCTGACACGTTTAGTCAGCTCAGTGTGCAGTGTCGAGTGTGACTGTGACCTAGTCTTGGTTAAGATGAGAATCGTACACCTTTTGTTACCACAATGCTGTGTTCATTTGCTACAGCCAGAGTGGTTTGAGTAACCCTTCCTCTTCTGCATGATTAATCAAGCACGTTCGTTAGAGGTAAGCGATTGATGCGGGACACAACAGGACATGTGGAGCACTTTTAATTAGGTGCCGGTTGTTTGAAATCCCTTTATCTCCCTTGCGAACCTAATGACACATATGTATTATGGTTCCGAAAAACGGAAGTCCTGATAATTGCTAACAGCGATCGGACAAGTGATGAACCACTCCACGATACTACAAGAAATGAACCCCACTTTATTGCCCAGACTTTTAGAAACAATAGTCCATCGGTATTATCCGGCAGAATCACGGGGTTTCCTTTTCTAAGGGGTTGCAAACACTGCCCAGTTTTCAAACAATTTCGAGGACCAATATGCGCGCAATCCTTTTCAAAATGTTAGTACCCAAGACTACGCTGAGTGTTACATATGATTTCCAAACCAAAAAGCACTTCGGTAGCAATCGGCGGGAAGATCACGCCTGATGTACCCTCGGCACCAAACAGTGGCACTGCCTCCTCGATAAACAGGGCTGTTGAACGTACATACAATTCACAGTGTGACAGTTAACGGATGTACTGTTCATAAGTCAAAAATCAGAGGTAACTGCGAAACCTCTACTCCGATATTATGGGTTTTCTGTCAAATATGTTCATTTGGTCAAACAGTCCAACAGAATAATACTCAGTCAAGATCTCACTATCAGGAAACGTACTACAACGAAAAACCGAAATTCAGCCTGTTGACCCGGTGTATTGTTATCTGTCCCGGGAAATAGAGACAGCATGCTTAGCGAGCAAAACACAGGGCCAATTTTGATGTTACCCCCAACAGGAGCATTATGAATTAATAGCTTGAACGAAACAACAGTAGACAGAATGCCCAAATCATTAAAAAATGTAAATTGGAATGCGACTATCAGAAATATTATTTACTGCAGTCGCTACAACCTTTATCGCTTTCATTCTAATGAACACACAAGTAAACGTCATCTCCACCGGATGAAAGTAATGACAATTTTCGTGCGGGACCCTAGGCGTATAGGGAATTTAGTAAGTAAAACAGTATTAGTAAAACATGGAAGCAGGAGATGCGGTAGCAGCTTTTGTGTCTTCCATCGAACATGATCCAATAAATGTAGTTCTTACAAACTCATAATATTTCGTTACATTCACCATCAGTCTTAGCTACAAGCAGCACGAAAATCTAGTCGTGTAAACTAGGAAATCGATGCAGTCGTGGGTAGTTTTATTTGGTACTAATAACTATGTGGCTGGCCATTCAGAACATTATATGTATACGTCACAATGTGGAGAAGATAGTTAGGAAATGTTGAAATACGGAATAACTGTATATCTGGAATGTGACAATCCTATGTCCAGTGGAGAAGTTGAGTGACCAATATGGTACCTTTGGAGGATGATAAAAGTTACTAAGTTCATTAGAACGTGCCTAAAAAACAGAAGTCGATCGAACACAAAATTATCGTGTAGCAGAGCGCGCAGAAGAAAGAAACAGTTAGTTGAATATAAGGACAGTGTCTTCATGTTCAGCACGTCTACGCTGATGCAGCACATTCGAAATTTGATGGATTCTTCACAAATATCGAAGTTAATTCAGGGGACGATGTGGGAGAATACCATCATACTCCTATTTTACTACGGGATACTGGGTTTACATGATTTTCAAATACATCTTCAGGGCGCAGTGTAGAGTGCGAATGTCGATCCGTTTTCAGGTGACCAGCGCGTGTGCTCCATAGACCACTGTTGCTATGATAAAACGTTTGCAGAACTGTATACTTCACCTGGTCAAAACACTGAAAGTTCGTCTGTCGAGGTCGAACCTCCCCCGAATAACGAGTAGACAAATGACGGCTGTCAAACAAAAAACGGCTTTGTTTTCAAACTTCCACGGTTCTACTGAGTAATTGATAAATGGTTTAGTACCACCGGCTACATATTTCAACGGAACCCATGACAAACGGTAAAACATGCAGTCGGTACGTGAACTGACCGCCCAAATTTGATCAGATTGCAAAGTGAGACCAAAAGGTCGGTTGCAAGTTTTCTTAGTGAATCAAACAGATCAGCAAATATAAGCCTCGTTTGATACAAACAATAACAGATAGGTCACAAAAAGACCTTGAGGCCGGTAAAACGGTGGGGATGTGCAAGTTTATACATTAAAATTGCCGGGTTTAAGAATGACCCAAACGAGAATAAGTTGGCTGCCAAACTTAGACCACCCAGAACACTAGTGGATAATTCACCAACGGCCTTTGCACTCGCGAAATTTATTGGAATGTATGGTGGAAGTAGCGTCCACAAATATAATGAATGTTGGAAAATTAATCTCTTGCGCAGATGAAACTTGTAATCGAAAACACAAGTGTGTCACTTCAGTCAACTTCAACTTCAGTTTAGATTCACCGGACTCCAAGCGAATGTAAGCGATGCTCATTTCCTTGGTACTGCTATCTTATGCGCATCCAGAAAATCCCACCCTGATGCAAGCGTTAAAGAAGACGGCACCTCCCACGACTTCTCGTAACGATAGAAGACTAACCTACGGTATTAAGTGACCGGAAACACTACCAACTAATGTGGCAATCTCATCGATTGGTAACTAGGATCAGCGTCAACCCTTGTGCGTCACCACCCTCTTTCGGATTCACCTGAAGAAACAAGTGACCAGGGCTCAGGACATACAACGGCCCAACGGAGGACAGGCAGACGGAGCAGTAAGGCGAACTCTTTCAGTTGCGACAAGACTGTTAAGTTCTGGGGAGGTTATTTATGCGGTGAAGCACCGCACGGCACAGCAACAAAAGGAGCAGTGGAAAAAGACAAGAATAAGCGTCTAAGAAGCAGTAAAGAGCATACCGATATATTCAACCATCTGACCAGTTGGGCCGTTCTCGCTAGCTCAAAAACGCCGCCAGCCAGCATTCGTCACGCCTACATTCGTAATCCTTTACTGTAGTTGTTTATACCGTTTTCAGTAGCAGCTAACTGCACGCACCTACCACTATACGTGCGGTTGCCCTGATCCGAGAGTTAACAAGCCTCAACTTCTGTCATATGAGCATTATGATCCCACTTCGTGCAAACAAAGGTTGTCCTGGATCAGACAATCCCCTTGAAGGCTTGAACGTCCACTACGGGGTAAACCATTTCTTACCTAATAGCCGGCCCCCCTTGCAGTCAAAAGAGAACAATGACACGCTGGAGCAAGAAAAGCCAATACCTGAGTTTGCTGTGGTAATCCATACCCACGAGTTTAACGAACAATTTCGTGAAGCCGTCCCAGACTCTGTTTAGCGCCTGATTACCGTGCAATTGGTACGACGATCACGCACGATATCGCTTCGAACGTAATTCACAACTCTGCACCAAATGTTTGAGTAGTATGTTCGGTAAGTGAAACAGGAATAAAATCAACCGGAAAACATTCGCAACTGTGGGCAAACGAAAATTAGTCCGTCCAATGAAGGGACGGTCGGCAACAAACCAGACCATACAGCATACCCCTGCATGAAATCAATGTTTTTGCCTGTATGCTGTTGGAATGATTTTGTTTTTTCGTCTGTGAAAGGGAGTCGGTCACCCGACGACCGCCAAATCTACGGCAGACAGTTTTACGATAAGACATTGACATCCTGCATAATTTGTCGAAGCACATAGAGCTCGCTGACTATCCTCCTCCAATTCTAGTGCAGTAGGCATATTGCCGAGTCCGGTTATCCCTCGTTCACTCATTACCATGTGAGAGCCGATGCAACAAAACAGTTTTATTCTGTTGTTGTCGGCTGTTCGTACAGAGGAAGGCAACTTCGAAGCACAATCGCCCGTGAGTTCATACTTGTTGCAAAGAGCTGTCATTTAATCCTGAAGATGTTTCCCCGGGAAGATTGATCTGCTATCAGTGCCTCGCTGGGATATCTTGAATTGTTATTCTGGTCCTCGTAGAGAAAAAGTGGTCATCCTTGACAGGTATGATGTGTCGTTGGCTACAGATGGACGTGGAAGTTGCGCGAATGGTACGTGATTATGTCAGTTGTGATCACATAAGGTATTCTGAGTCATCCACGAGAATTCCATGGTTGATTTTATGACAGGTTGTGTGAACACTGGATGCCAACCGACACTGTCCATTTTTTGTCACCTACTATGCCTTGATCATATTCACTTGCTACTCTCTTTAACGGAAGGGTTATTTCAAAACTTCACTGTTTGCTTATTTGGTTTTACTGAATTTCGGAAAATTGTAGCAGAGTCCCACGTGTAACGACGGCCAGTTTGCCTCAAAAAGGTAGAAGGTTGTCTCAGTGGACTAAGTTGCAGTCATCTGCTGACTGTATCAAGATGGTTTCCATCTAAAGAGGCTTCTAAGGAGTTTAGATGTAGCGTTAAAAGTGATACATCTCTTAATGCATTTACGTTTGCTGACCTCTTTGAAGGTATCAATGATCGTTTGATATGGCACGACAGGGAAGGTCATACTACGGTAGAAATTTAGTTAAGCATTTCGGACTAACCTGTCTTGAGAACGGATATGCCTCATATCAGATTTACTGAAATCGTCTTTTATTGTTGCAGCAAGCTCCGATCTCCCAGTGGAGTGGTAGTGAATAATCTTGGTAAACGTGTTCAGATTACTCGGTTTTGTTGATAGTTCTGTACACCGCAGACATTATTAACAAATTGTGCATGTCACACGGTACTAAATATATGCAAAGTAAAAGTAACAGTTCCCTTTCGTAATCCGTTCTAGATTTAACCTCAGTTACTAATTATGTATGGGTAGTCGAGCACTTGGAGAACAAGTGAGGTCATCACCGCAATGCCGACTTTTGGCTAGATGACGGTGGTGTACAAATTCTGACCCAGCTGAAATGTGCGGCAATGTTGAAATGCATACCTAACTATGGTGTACACACTTCTGACTAAAAATACAATCTTTGACTTGATTACTGTGTTTCTTTTACTGGTAAACTCTTATAACTGGGTCTGATCTAAGCACGTCCGCTAATATCAAATTGCATATCGATCAACCACAGGACTGCCTGGAATATGTGCGTCAAAGTTTTGCCAATTTGCAGCCACAACTTCATTCAGTACACACCTTACAATATAACGGATTGCCGCTGATCATGGCCGGAGGTTTTCGTCTTCAATTTCTTCGGTTGCTGTGGAAAACCTTCACTTGGGTGGCCGCTCGGCATTGGTCGGACTGTTGCTGAGGAGGTATATGTGGTGGATAACCATCGTACCTTCCTGTTAAACAGTCCGGTGTCATTTAAGATGTATTTCTAAGTCTGATGTTTGAACATTCACATGTACCACATAGATTTTGCGGATCCGTCAGTTTAAGTTTACGAGGTATACTGTATCAAAAGGATTTGAACATGAGTTGAAGAGTAATGAGGGGTTGTTATTGGTCGAAGGTGCATTTCCTGGATGTTCCAAGTGGTAGAAGGGGAAGACGAAATGGTTTGCCATTTTTATGGTCCACTGGGACCAGCTGCTTCACTGAAACTTCCAGATCACAAGCCATTCCACGGATATGTTGTCCAAAAAGTGAGTGGGACGGTTTGGTAAACAGACCTGACTGACTAACCAGAGAAAATGCATATTAATATTTGGTCAGCGGAGCTTGTCACGGTGTCCCGGTGTGTTATTTCAAAATTACCGGTCAGAACGCATGGTCCCTCATGTAGTGCCATCAACTCGATATGAAGCACGGAACTGTTAATAACATAAATATTACATCATCCAATGATTCGGTTTAATGCGGCTATGTAACTACCAACAGAGGGATGACTCTGCTTACGAGCGTCCTCTTCAAGGTTGGAGTCTGCGACTGAATCAATGGAGCTTCTGTTTGTAAGCTGGTAGTTCAACTCGACTGTGTTATTCTGTGGACGAATTCTACAATAGCACTGTCAAATCCGTTGCAGCTGCTTAGAGCTTTGGGGGCTTGTGTGCTTGTTAAATTTTACTGGTTTAGCCACCTGGTTATTGTGTAGTTCGTGGCCGATTTTTTTTATTTTTCCGCAGCTTGTGAACCCATGATGGCGTCCGGATGGACTGTTGGACGACTGAGCTCCGTCGCATGACTCGCTCACTAACCGTATTCGATGCCAAAGATACATTTTCAGTTGACCGCCTTAACTTCCAGGGTCACACATCCCTGCATGTATCATTTATTCTTGGTTCCCGCTGAATTTCTGCTTGCAGGTACCTTTCTATTCTGACTCCGGATTCACGGCTCCCTTGCTCGTTCGTGCACCAACTTGAATCCAATATTTGATAACGTTTGGTGTTGGTCACTCGTCCTGAAGTGATAGTTTCTTAATGGGCCCATTGTCAATGTATCTTTTTATATTTTAGCTGTATTGCGCACGGTAGCTCAGCACCGCGGAAAATATTTGACACCGTTTCGCTGCTTAACGAAGCCGTATGTTTACCAGATGGTCAGCGGTCCTATGATGGCAATTTTTACAAAACTAATAAGTGGGCACATTTTGCCAACCTTACCTGAGAATGACCAAGTCCAACGGGTACTGCAGGACAGTAACAACAAATCACAACGTTTTCAGTCTTCCTTTTCAGTGGGATTAGACTCGTACCCAAGCACACCTCGGCAATGTAAGAGACGCATACATCCTCCGAGCTAAATCCAAATGATGCAAAATCAAAAGGGGTTTTGTGGTTGTCCTCACGTAAGATGGCTTTAGGAGACGGAATCCACCAATACTTCCAGAAGATAGCCGGGTAGTGCCCTTATATTCTGTCACGTTGTATGATTGAGGCCTGAACAAAAATATGCTCTAACTGGATAAGTTACCTGAGCAAAAACCCCATAATAAATTTCCTAATACCCCAGCATACTGCCTAAATGCAATTATGAATATGGTTGCTCGCCTGTCACGCTTCATTCGTTTTGTTGGTGCCTCACAGGCTGGCATCCAGAGGGACTTGCTTAGAATAGGTGGCTTTGTCTGTTGGAGTTGAGGTTAGCTAGCAGGAAACTGCGCGCAACTGTTTAACGTATAGCGATTCCAGACGAGCTGAAGTCTCCTAAGAGTCACTCCGCTAGAGGATAACCCGTGGGTTATTTGTCTCCACTGCGACCGGTTTTATCGAGCGAAAAGTGAACAGCGAGACTAAACAGAACAACATAGACGCCTCTTAAACCCTTACATAGTGTTGCAAAACGGACATTACAATTAAGCAATAACCTGAAGCTGGCAGACGCATAGGCGCGACACATGTGCTTACACATATGCAGACGCAATTCTGGATAGTGTCGGGCAAGTCCAACTTATGAACAACGGATGTTATCAGTGTGAGTTGCTGTCCGTTTGGATATCTGAACAAGAGGTGGTTTCATTACCAAGTGCTATGACGAATGCTGATGGCTGTCCACTTACGTATCTCGGAATGGACCATTTCGGCCAGGTCGAAAGAAAGGTAGATAGAGGCAAACACGAAAGTTATGAGTGTGTGCTTACGTACACCTACTGGGTGTCGACTGATTCATTTACGATGGCACCTTATGAAGCTTGTGGATAGAACAGACGCACTCATTGACGTATGCGTCGACAGTAGCACTGACCTGTACGATGTGTCCAAGTTGAAGGTGAAGCCAAAAGCCCTGAATCAACTTGTAGCTTTCGGTCCTTTGCTTTGTTGCAAAAGTCTGACACTCTGACGCATCGGGAATCAACCACTAGGGTGGTATACTCAGTGAACTATTCAACCAGTTGAGCGGATACTGTTAGCAGTAAATCGCAAATGGGTTGAGCGATGAAGCACTGTTTCTTTATATAATGTGGAAAGTACGCATAATCCGCACATCTTCACAACTACTCGCGTACGGTGATCCTCAGTTCTCGGTGTCACGACCGTCTGTTCTGTTAGTGACTTGCTCATAGCTTGTATCGAAAACTTCAAAAAACACTGGTAGACCAACGTAAGAAATCGTTCACGACGACACCAACATCTCGCTTAAGTGTTCTGGAAGCGGTGACAAAGCACTTGCCTCAACGAACTGCAGGCGTGGTGGAAGTGGCATCACCGCTTTACATGTATCGCATCCATGAGACATCTTCTTCTAGATGTTTTCGGCCGATGAGCCCAAGAATGAATGATTACAGAGTATGGTGGGATGTCAGATCACTGTCTTCCGGAGGGTCAGGAACAAATTATTGTTGGTTGATAAAATGTTGTTCCACGATGTCTTCCATTTTCCTTTGTTACCCTCCGCGAATTTGTCACATAAAAAGATAAGCTTGTAACGAACGTTTTCAATTCCGCGTGATATATTCAAAATTCCTTCTTTGCTGCAACAATGAGTGTAAACTTCGCTGAAATGCCTGGTATGTCTGTAGGATTTTCGTCCTAAGCGCTCTTTTTTTTGCTGCGTGCATGGCATGATTTCGACCAACATTGTGACTTGCTTGTAGATATGATGTCACTTGTTTTTCTGGTATAACTATCGTTGTGTATTTGCTGGAAAGTTATCCCCCGTCGTTTTAAACAGAAAATTCCACCCTAGGCCTAATTGTTTAGCAACCTCATTTTTAATTGGCTGGCGACCATTTCGTGGGAACTTTCTCCGGTTGCTCTCGAATACGGCATCTGTAATGCTCACTTCCAATATCAGGAAGGATTCTATCGCAGTTTCACCACATACTTCCCGATGATTTCATCCGTCTTCCCCGACGTTTCCAGAACCAAATGACAGTCCTGTTAACTGACCCCTGACGATGTTACACTAGAATTACTTGTTATGCCTCACTAAGTGTGACATCAATAACCAGCACCAATTCACCAGTCTCTCGGGGGGAATTGTCACGGACTCTTCAGAGTAATGCAACAATTACCTGCCAGTCACCACATCGAAATGAACACCTCAATATATAACCACCCATATTGATTACGTTGCACATCGGCGTCATGGTCAATTCTCAAGAATGTTTCACTGTGTTCAGTGACATATATACACGGGTTTTATAACTTCCTATTCACATTTTTGTTCCCATTATTTAGAGTGTTCGGAAATATTCCCAAATGTATGTATGCGAACAAATGCATATTGTATAATACTAACCGGTTGTTTATATCTGATTATCTGTTGCATCCGTGTACCGGTGCTGGGTAATGTAGAGACAACGGAAGTGTTGTTCTTCCGGAAAGGGTGCTGAATCAATAATCCTGTGAAAAAACGACATGAGCTAGAGGACCAGTAGGCCACGCGCACGATTTATACAAACCAAAACCAAGACGGTGCTGACAACACCGCAGTTCGTTCTGTTACAGAATTCATTTCGGTCCGTGCACGCCCGCTAGTTTTGACTGCGCATCACGGTATACACAAGTGACCTCAACTGCGCGTAATCGGTAGACCAAAAATATCTCTGCAATTTTCGCGGTAAAAATCTTTTTGAAGTTGCCGAAGTTGTTGAAATTTTGGTACGTGTTGCAGTTTCCGAAATCACAG
>LOND01007466.1:7168-26811 GCA_014220965.1 Paragonimus kellicotti | reverse complement strand
ACAAAACACTTTCTGATTTTGTGTACCCAAAAAGCTTCGATGTACTCGGACTTACTGCCATAGGTCTGATATTGTCTCATCATTCTTTTTATGTTGATAACCCAACTCGTGAGTCACCTTCGTTTTGCGACTACACATTGACCACATGCAACTTATTAATCTGCGGTTTATGGCTGATGGCACTAAACGGAGTATTGAAGTTTTAGCATTTCTCTTTACTGCTCTGGCTATTTCCGAAGTTATCTCTTCCGATCGCGATGTGCATTCTTATGAATCTGTCGACTGGATTGATCACTTCTTATTTTGAGCATGCTTTTCATAATTTGCTGTCTCTCTTGAAATACACTAGGATTTTCCGTCAGATGTGAAACGTTTCCTGGGTCCGTCCGTTTCTCCGGAGGAAGCTGGCTTCATCGGATTCCATCGTGGTCGTCCCGAGAGACTACTTTCCTACCTTAATCGGCGCTTAGCTATTTAAAACGTACTAAAAGGAGGTGCTTTCAAATGTTTTAACATACTCTTATATTGCTAACGTGTACATACAGTTTGCTTATAACGGGCTCTGTTTTCTTCCCTCGGTTGGTTCGCGTGAGAGGGCTGGTGTTAATAATCCGTTATTTCCGATTTCCAGTCAACCAACCAGACGAATCAGCATGATGATCTTTGCTGCCCGGGCGCACTTTTATTTGTATTTACCAAATGTGGAATGATCAAGCAGTCGCTCATGTATATCCCAACTACGAAACCTTATACGACCCAGTTTTGATGGCTTTTCCCACTGTCCCGCGTACGTGTCTTAGCCACCACTACTCTCTCATGCAATGGCTTCGTAACTCACTCAGGCGATTGGTTGGATGGTGAGTGGTGGAGTTTTGTGATGCTGTTTGCGACTGTTTGACCCAGTCGCCTGCTGAGTAATAATAAGTAATTAAATGGAGCAGTGGAAAATGCTGTCTTACACTTGCAACGCTGGACATAAGTACCTGGTTGTCGCCTGTCTATGTCAATGGTACAGTTTTCACAACGTTCATCCTAGCTTTTTCTTCGATTTCTAGATTGGCTTGTTCGAGCTGTATGACAGTTAGTCGTCGTGGTTATTTATTGCTGTATTGTCCTCATCAGTGTTTGACACTGGCGGTATTGACTTTTCGTCTCCGATATGATTACCATTTTTGTCTGAATTGGAGCAGTGTTGTTATTCAGCTTGCCTTGTTATCCTTCGTTCTGCATCAAATGCATCATAAATGTATAACCTAGGGGATTTATTGTTAACTGAATATTTGTTTCGTTATCTGTATACTGATCAAGCAGAAGTTCGCCATAAAAACATTGTTGATGGGTGCCAACAAAATTGCCTCGATGTTACTACTGTACTCCATTGTCTTATGACTAATCACTACGGTCGTCTAACGACAGATAGGTAAAATGAAATATTGCCTGTTTTATCTCCATGCTAGTAGTTCTCGATAGGAAGTGCAACGAGTTCGTAGTCTGTCCATCGAACTTTTAAATGTTGAGGAAGTTCAATGCTGCCGGTGCCGAATAACAGCCATGTGGTCGCGGGCTGGTGCCCCGGTCGCCTGAATCTCCATGCTTCTCTGAAACCCCCAAGAGCGGTGCTACACCCAGTTTTCAATGACTGCCTTTCAGGTCAACAGAAAACCGCTGACATCGAAACGGACAAACTGACTGGATCCGGGTGAATTGGGTCCCCAACCTCGAACCCGTGAACAAATCGCTGAAATCGCTGAAGGTCAGGGCGCCGCATTCGAATGGAGCGCGACCGAAAGAGTTACCCTTGTGAGGAGCACAAGGTTGAATTACTGTTCTGTTTACTGCGTAGCGATTGTTGCCAAATTGTATGTTTACAATGTGAGTGTTCATTAACAAAATATGCAGAAGCGTCTCACCCCGAGAAAGTGTTTGGAACCGGAAAATTTGCCGGAAGAGTGCAAAGCTGTGTTTCGTACATTTAATCTTTGTAGAATCGAACTGGTTGGTAACAGTTTGCGTCAACTTACTTTAAGGCTGATAAGCGAACCCGACTTCGTGGACGTAAATACGCTGCTGACGTTTGATCTCGTTCTAACGTGACGTGATGAAGTCTGTATTCGTTACTGTTGGGAGCACCTCTTTTGACAAACTTATTGAAGTAACAAATACTCCGAGTTTTTATGCTGCTTTATCTTGGCTTGGATATACCGATCTCGTTGTTCAATTTGGAGGAGGCGCAGTAGTGCCATTATCTCCATCTCAAGCCTCCATTGTTGAGGTGGCTACTAGTGGCCACCTTGTTGGCAGCACTGCAAACGGTTGCCAGACGGAAAGTTCGCAGATTTTACGTCTGAGGGCCTTCCGGTATAAGGACAGTCTGGACGAGGAAATTTCTTCGTCTTCCCTTGTTATTAGTCACGGAGGAGCTGCTACATGCTTACAAGCGCTAACCCCATTCGGTTCACGGCGCTTGGTGGTTGTTATTAATGATTCTCTCTCCGGAAATCATCAGGAAGAACTAGCCTTAACCCTTGCCAGAGGCGGCCATGCTGTTGTTACTTCACCAGAAAGATTGTTATCACTTCTTTGGAATGGCATGGGACATGACCAAAGTTTATATTTTAATAAAGTGAGTTGAGTATTCAGAATATAATAATCTAAGCACCTACTGGCGCCCACGGGTCTTTTCTAAATAATTAGGCATTGCTTTGCCCAACAAACTATCCAATTACTCTCCGTTTACTGATTACCCACGTAATTCAGTTATTGTTGAAACGTCTTCATCAATCGATTTGACTTCCAGAACTAAGCGACTTGAACCATTTTAGTGGTTTCCCGTCCAGAGAACTGCAACAACTAGAGAGGGATATACCCTTCATGTCATCAAGGAAAATGAATAGTTTGAGTGTCACAACATCAAGTTGTAGTAGTCACAAAATATTTACTGCTTCTAAACACCTAGGGACCTCTTTTCCCAGAATCCTAGACTGTTTGATGGGAAATTGAAAGTTGTAATTTTAATCAGGAAATGTGCCTTGGCGTTCGAAGCCAAGGGATAGACAACAACAACGGAGATATTAGCGTTTACCGTCGATATCAGACTGCAGTCATTCTGAGAAGGTAATTGGAGTTGCGCCAACTGGCTGAATGGCTTCATGGACTGTAAATGTTCTAGGAAAATTCCAAACCAAGACTCGTCTAAAAGGCGCTTGAAACCGTTCCGTGTGGTAGCAGGTGATATCTGGCGGTGACCTATTCCGCGCTTCACCTCTTGAATGTCACAATCACGAACAGAATAAGCCGCAGTTTAAATGTTTTTAAACTGGGAGGGTCCACCCTTCGCAAACGAACAGCCAAGTTGCATGCGTGGATAAAGTGTCATCTACAAAACAGTTTCTTTGTAATTTTCATTCCCCTGCTTCCTTGTCATTTTCGCGTTTGGTGTGATTAACTGACGATGACATTCAGAGCACAGAACTCGACCAGTCAAATCGTTGAAGAAGAAAGAACAGATCTGACAAAATTATTGACAATTTCGATGTTTGAGTCATCGAGTGCCCTCTATCCAGTTAACCAACGCTAATATTTTGTTTATTCTCACAAACCATAAACCGATTGTATGCGGTCGTCGCATAACAGCGAGGCAACGATGCTATTCTGAATTAAGCTGTCCATTTATGGAAGTAGCGTGTTGTCAGAGAACCTTGTGGATTCATAGATATGGCGATCTGAATTGCTAAGGTTTGCTATCGTCAGTTTGTTGATCATTTAACTCATCCGTCACCGTTAGTTTTGCTCCGTTCTGTCGGTATGCACGTCACTGCAGTTATAAGTGAGTTGGCATGTTGAGCGAGGTTGGTAAGTTTCGGTAAATTACAGTCAGAATCATGAGGCGAATTCTTTTCAATGGAGAGCAGCAAGCACAGTTCAGTTTCAGAATGGGTCTCAATGTTAGGTGTTCACCTTTGAAAAACCGGATGAGTACAACCTAATCTTCTGAAACCACCCGAAGTGGTTTTTTGGCTGTCTTTCGTTTATTGTGAGAGTTATAAGCTTTTGTGCGCAGCCATTAACCAGAAGCTTATCGTTATGGAGTGCTGGTGCTATAAATCTTTCTCGCTCGCCACCAGAAAAATTATTGGCTACGTTTCTGGTTGTACTTTACCGAACCTTTATGTCTCTTACTCAGTCTACCAGTCCACTTGTAATCGCGGTGGTGTGTACATCAGTAAACAAAACAGAATTTATAATGGGGGATTGCCGAACACTTCTTCACATGGTTGAAGCGCTAACAACAAGCTCCAGTAACTCAGCTGTTCTAACTGAGGCCCGATGTCGTTGGTTGCAACACTATTCGAAGATAGACTGCATGGTTGACCCGGTTAGTTAGTTCTAGCTGTCGTCATGCAATTACGATCCGTTTTTATTTCGGAAGCAATGCCAATCACAAAACACTTTCTGATTTTGTGTACCCAAAAAGCTTCGATGTACTCGGACTTACTGCCATAGGTCTGATATTGTCTCATCATTCTTTTTATGTTGATAACCCAACTCGTGAGTCACCTTCGTTTTGCGACTACACATTGACCACATGCAACTTATTAATCTGCGGTTTATGGCTGATGGCACTAAACGGAGTATTGAAGTTTTAGCATTTCTCTTTACTGCTCTGGCTATTTCCGAAGTTACCTCTTCCGATCGCGATGTGCATTCTTATGAATCTGTCGACTGGATTGATCACTTCTTATTTTGAGCATGCTTTTCATAATTTGCTGTCTCTCTTGAAATACACTAGGATTTTCCGTCAGATGTGAAACGTTTCCTGGGTCCGTCCGTTTCCTCCGGAGGAAGCTGGCTTCATCGGATTCCATCGTGGTCATCCCGAGAGACTACTTTCCTACCTTAATCGGCGCTTAGCTATTTAAAACGTACTAAAAGGAGGTGCTTTCAAATGTTTTAACATACTCTTATATTGCTAACGTGTACATACAGTTTGCTTATAACGGGCTCTGTTTTCTTCCCTCGGTTGGTTCGCGTGAGAGGGCTGGTGTTAATAATCCGTTATTTCCGATTTCCAGTCAACCAACCAGACGAATCAGCATGATGATCTTTGCTGCCCGGGCGCACTTTTATTTGTATTTACCAAATGTGGAATGATCAACGAAGTGCGTCGCTCATGTATATCCCAACTACGAAACCTTATACGACCCAGTTTTGATGGCTTTTTCCCACTGTCCCGCGTACGTGTCTTAGCCACCACTACTCTCTCATGCAATGGCTTCGTAACTCACTCAGGCGATTGGTTGGATGGTGAGTGGTGGAGTTTTGTGATGCTGTTTGCGACTGTTTGACCCAGTCGCCTGCTGAGTAATAATAAGTAATTAAATGGAGCAGTGGAAAATGCTGTCTTACACTTGCAACGCTGGACATAAGTACCTGGTTGTCGCCTGTCTATGTCAATGGTACAGTTTTCACAACGTTCATCCTAGCTTTTTCTTCGATTTCTAGATTGGCTTGTTCGAGCTGTATGACAGTTAGTCGTCGTGGTTATTTATTGCTGTATTGTCCTCATCAGTGTTTGACACTGGCGGTATTGACTTTTCGTCTCCGATATGATTACCATTTTTGTCTGAATTGGAGCAGTGTTGTTATTCAGCTTGCCTGTTATCCTTCGTTCTGCATCAAATGCATCATAAATGTATAACCTAGGGGATTTATTGTTAACTGAATATTTGTTTCGTTATCTGTATACTGATCAAGCAGAAGTTCGCCATAAAAACATTGTTGATGGGTGCCAACAAAATTGCCTCGATGTTACTACTGTACTCCATTGTCTTATGACTAATCACTACGGTCGTCTAACGACAGATAGGTAAAATGAAATATTGCCTGTTTTATCTCCATGCTAGTAGTTCTCGATAGGAAGTGCAACGAGTTCGTAGTCTGTCCATCGAACTTTTAAATGTTGAGGAAGTTCAATGCTGCCGGTGCCGAATAACAGCCATGTGGTCGCGGGCTGGTGCCCCGGTTGCTTGAATCGTCCATGCCTATCTTGGTGACTCAAAAGTCGTCCCTACTTTATAAAAAAAACCTGGCCTCCAGGCGCGTTCGCACATCCCAAGCGTACAAGCTTGCCACAAAATACCCAGGATTTCAGACAGATTGAATAGACACTTGGTCTCTTATCACAGCTGATCGATCGGCTGTTCGCATCGTTTCGGACACGACACTTGGATGAAAGCTAGCACTTTCCAGTTGTTAAAGCTCACAAACTAGCTCGATCCTGTTGACAAGAGGGTTGTGAATTGGACTGGTTTATTTGTGCTCAGACTCTTGTCGTAGTGCGGCAGGAGTTATCAGGTATTTCACTGTTCTACATTTGTGCTCTTCTAGTGTCACCACAATTGATGGGAGACCTAAAGAAAATGTTCGAGGGAGCTGACGTAAATGTCTTGCGCAACTGTTGCTAGTTACTATTCCACCAGGATCATCTAGAGACTGGTGATAGATCACGAATAGAACTGCTCCACAGGGACTGACCAACAAATGGACGATATGTGAAAAAATATATTAGGAAAAATATACTTTGAGCTATGTATGAAGTATGCGAACCAAATTTAGCGGTCATGTAGAACTTTTACCGTAAGCAGAATAACTTCAGTAGATGCTGGGAGCTATGTAATAAATGGGTTATGACGGTTTTCTGCGCAGCCGATGTTCTGCTCATTGATCAGTGTCTGTCATGGTGCACCACGAATTGCATTTCATGACTCATTCCTAAACACTCGGGGGCATGCTAGCAAAACATCGAGATGTTGTGCATTAGAAGGCCCAGCAGCTTCTACCGCATTGCGATAGGATTCCGCGTACATACAAACAAGTTGAACCCACCATTTTCTTATCGAAGTGGACGCACTGAGGTGTGCCATCCTAATATGCCCAAACACTTGATTTGCCTCGACTTTTACTTGGGATGCAACCGAAAGTTAGCCGGCCGATCAATCAGCTGTGGTATGAGGAAAGCACTAGTCGCGTCCGCCCAATATCCTGGTCATTTTACTTGCCTTACATGCACAAATGCGCTCCCAGTATTTACAGATTCCAGCTTTTATTCGAAAAGTTTCGTACTCATGTTTCAAGTTGAACATCACCCACAATTGATCGCAGCTGTCGCATTCCCATAGACTTATCCAGTCGGCCCCTTTCGAAAAGAAGCACTAGACTCGAGTTTCGCTCTCATTTGAGCTACTGACGAGCTCTAATGAGAGCGAAACTCGAGTCTAGTGCTTCTTTTCGAAAGGGGCCGACTGGAATAGTCTATGGGAATGCGACAGCTGCGATCAATTGTGGGTGATGTTCAACTTGAAATTAACCAAATCCTCGACTACTCACCAATAAACCACGTTTTGTCGACCTGATGCTGTTCGTTTCACACATTACCCACTGTGTTGCACATCAGCAAACGCCTTTATTAACTCTACCGACTGTCAGCAATTACTATTTCTTCTCGATACCCATCTTCGGAGTAGTCTGAATCCAGGGATTTATCAAATAAATGTTGCCATGCCGTCGGCGTTTCCTTAGTTAGCGTCTAAAGAGAATCATCCGGCAGATTCAGCATATATGCTGACGTACATCGGGGCAGCCCACTTACCCCAGTTTTTCATAAAAATTAATGGACGACAGTCTACGCTACTTGGCGGATGCTTGCACGTGCCAGTTGTTTGGGTAAAACGGCTAATGACATTGACCACGCAGATATACTTGATTAATAGTGCGTTTCGTACATCGATATGGCGACGCACATCGACCTTTTTTTAAGTACGTTTGTATAAACTGAACCATCACAAGTTAGTTACTTAGGTTCGACATTTCTCAACCTTGAATGCACAGGCCCGAGAGGATTGTTATGCCATTGATCACTAGTCAGCGAATCCTGGGTTAAGCACGAGATAGAATGAAAGTTGTTGGTTTCATACCGCTTTGACCTTCTCTGATAATCTCTGAGGTAATCTGACAGTTTTTGTGATGGGTTCTCGTAGAATCGTACGTGATTGCGTGTGTCCAAGGGAGTGCGCAAAACGGCCGCCAGTAGGCGGGCTGTGATTGTTCGCGTTCGCTGGCCAGAGTAAACTCTTCGTGCAACATGGATTAAACGCGTTGTTGTGTAGGTAGCGCTTGAGACCTGTTGGGAACCAAGACGATTGACGGGTTGACGATTAGTCATACAGTGTTATCACAATCCGCTTGATAGGTCATACCAAACTATGAACGTCCGTGACGCATCCGCTCGATTCTTTGACTGGTGTCTGTCGACGCCGATATCCAATAAAGTCGGGTAGTCTAAGTCAACTAAACGCTGATTTAAGAGAATGCGTGCAGCGTCCGTTGGGTTGTGTTCTCGTCATCATCCTGGATCGTAATAACCCAGTGACTCATACCGATGTTTAATTGATGTAGAACCATAGGTAGACGAATACGCCACTACTAGGAAGCAAAAGAATGGGACAGGATGAAACCTAATTACTAAAAACACTTGCAAATTCAAACACTCAACGTCGAAGCACGCACACCCTGTAAACGGGCATCCACGCTACAGATAAAGACGAGGCGCATCAGCGAAATATCTTACCTTCATCCGGTTTTATTGAAAATTGGTTTCTGGCAACACCATTGATAGGTAACTGGGTGTGCGGATCAAAACTCATTAATTCTCTGTGATGTATCAAGTAGATTAACACAGCGTGCAAGAAAGCCTTACCATCAGTCCGTCACTCGATGTCTCCAGCAGGTGTCAAACAATAGCCACACAGTAACGCACTTAGTCTACACCGCACCAGGCGTTTGCATTGACTCACAAACACGGACACTCAGGGCCGTTTCACTACCAGCCATTTTACGCATCGCTGGACGATTACACCCACACATACAATTCGACGTCTGCCTCTTGTCGAAGCTTACACACCTATTCCAATTAAGGTCACCGGGATGGTTAAAGACTTCGCAAAACTGCCATTTTGATTTTGCCTCATGCTTAACCAAGGAGTTTACCTATAACTTTAACATTCTGTTATATCTTCCAGACGGACGCGTGCTCGTTGGGTATGACCTCTGGATCTGGTGAATAATCTGCCTGGCTGATACAATACTTTTGTAAACCTGAAGAAATGAGGATACTCGATGGCGAAGTGCATCTGTGACATTTGTTTGTTCTGTGGTTGCATTCTTCATGGGCCACGTCGGGACCCGCATCAGCTAGATCCGAAAAAAATACGACTATTTATGATGTAAATTCACTGTCCTTGTTCACCACCCACGGACTGCATTTTCCAAACGGATCTGTAAGTGGGAAGAAGGACGTCATCAGCAAGACAGCTTCCTTACGGCTTTCACTGCCCCGCATCATTAAGTGCACTCACTTCACAGACAACTCGGCCAAACAACGACAACATTCACGCCACTGAGCTCGATTAGCCGCCATCTCACCTAATGTCTCAAGCCACCGACTCTGTGAGTCGCGAGGGCCCCAGCCCGGGAGACGAACCCGATCTACAATGAATGACTTCGTTTCTGTACACCAAGTCATCATCTGTCTACCTCACACCATGCGTCAGTCAGCCTCATTGTCATCAAAGGGTGTTCGGTGTGGTGGACGACTATTTAGCTTCCTCAGTACTTGGTATAACTAACTAAGTATGTTCAGGTGTGAGGATTGAACAGAAGAACTCTTTTGGCGATCACTACCGAATACCCGCCCCCTAACCTCTTCGTTACTTATTCGTTTGTGCCACCCGATGCGGGCGATCGATCAAACGCAGGAATCGGTGGTCAAATACCTGAAGACGGTTCACGTCTTCTATCCTGAGCGGTCAGGTTTCGCTACCATAAAGTAATACAGCCCTCACTGTTGTCTTGTATACGCGACCCACAAGCAACAGATATGCCCCTCTGTCTCCACAGGTGTCCTAGGTTGACGAATATCGCTCTAGCCTTCAGAAATATGCGCTTCTATTTCATTCCCTACACCTCCGCCGCCGCGCTGATGCAGCTTCCCAGGTATACAAACCGGTCAACAACCTCCATGACTTCATTATCTAACATTAAATCTACGTAACACAGCAATCTTGCAGAAGCACTTTGCATTTTGAGGCTGCAAAGCGCATTCCGAAGTATTTAGCAGAACGCGAAATAGCGTCTAGCATTGTTTGTGCTGCTTGAAAAGTGTCAGATAACAACACGTCTGCATAATCAAGGTCAATCAGTCTTCAAAACGAGACTGAATCTTGACTCGGCATGACGGACTTGCGCATCTCGATGACCTATTGGGCTAAACTGGACGGTGTGATCACCACACCGATAGAGTCACTCATACCAGGCAGGCCAATGGGTAGAGGTCTGACAAACCAGTCTCCTGGTCCTCCAGGTTGGGGGTTGGAAGAAGGTTGGCATCTTTTTCCGGAAAAAGTACCAGTTCTGGTACATTGCCATTCACTTACGGTACAGGCTTTTGAGCCAAAGGCTTTGGTTGAGAACCCTAATCGTTCTCCTGTCTAGGTCTGGGCGTCCTGGCAGTATCTCAGCCCACACACAACCATGAATATTCACAACAACAATAAATCCATACTGCATCGGCCGTCTCGCAGTGTAGACCGGGTGCTGCATACAGCAGGATGGATAGGCGAAAACATGCTACTTCTGCCCCTTGCTCCACTGTCCTATCAAACGTTTAACCGTTTCAATTAATTCTTGCTGTTTTGTTTTCTTGTTAGTCACGTTTACGACTGAGGAGAGTTTGCAAGATGAATTCATATAGTAATTTGTGTCCTCTGACTATTCTGCTCAAATGACTCAAAGAGATTCAATGTTTCAAACTTTGCCCTGTATGGTTTTGTCGTTCGAAGAGTAGATATTTTCAGCTATTCATAGTATCCAAGCAATACGGTCGACAAACACTAGACTTACTTAAAATGTTGAAGTCGGCTGAGTGTTTCAAGATAACTTTACGTTCTGTTGCCACAGCGGTTGGGGTTTTGAGTCTGAGGCTCCTGATAAGATCTTAAAATGCCAACTGGTTTCTGAAACCGGAACGACTGGGAAGTATCAGAGTTTATCTTTGCCTTGACATATCAGCCCAGTTCTTCTCGATTACTTCCCCTTCTCTTTCTAAGCTTTATTTATTCCGACCAAGACAACTGATGATTTTGCGTTTTTTTTGTGTCGTTCGTTAAATAGGTTGGCGGGCACTCTGGAACGTGGGCCTAAATGTGTACTGTGTCTCCGATCCCAGCGTTGTCATTCATTTGGACTCGCCCCTGAACATTGCTGTGAATCAGCTTTTCTTTCTCAGAGTCTTCGATCACAATGAAGCTGAAACGCGCGGTCAAGCTTTAACGGGGATCACCCTGAGCTCTAAGACAGATTAGATAGTGACGAATAGTCGTTTGTGTGAGGTCATACGCCTGTGTCAAAATCTGCCGACTAAGATCAGAAAGGATTTGTCATATCTTATTATCTCTCTGCAGATAGTTCGAGTGCAGCCCATGATCTTTTGGAACGAAGTAGGCGCTCGGACATCTTTGTATTTGTTGAAAGTATGATCGCACGACTGGATCGTTTTACATTAGCATGGTTGGTATGTTTGGTATCTGTGCACGGCCTACTGACAATGACAATCGACTGTTACAAGTGTAGACATTTCAGATTCCACTTGTCGTGTCGCGTATTTCAACACGTAGAGCCTACTTTGCACAGTTCAGCCATGGATGAAGATTGACTGTATTGCTGTCAGCCTGCGATGGCACCAGTTCGCCAAAGATTGTCTTTTATTTTGTAGCAACCACGTTGATTCTGACCACGCCCATGTTAACACTCGTTTTGTTTTATCATTTTCTCAGAACCTATCTGCACGCAAACAGCGTGATCACTTACAGAGCTAACCGTAGGGCTGAGCAAAATCTAGACCGTCAGTCAACCTGTTCATATCGTAACAGTGGGATGATCTAAACGAACGCCGGGCAGAAATCTCAACAACTATGCGACCTGTCGTGATAAGGTCCGTTCGAAAAAGGTACTGCGAATACGGCAGAAGTGGGGTTTTGCAAATTCAGCAAATCTCCTGAACAAGCGTCGATCGATCACCCTGGTTTTGAATAGAAACGAGCCTCCTCGTTCACTGAAGAGCAAACACGAAGAGTCCGCATAAGGTCAGCGGAGTCTACTCGGTCGAGCGAGCTGAAGAGATGGAACAGGCATTTTCATCGTGAAATAACCGAGTGTTGTTGCCTTTTTTGTAGCTGCACCGGCTGCCGGTGACATGTCAGTGAGACCATGAGTGAAATCGTTGGCGTGAATTTACAGCTTGCAGCCACTTGACGGACGGACTGAGGATTTTAACTGGTTTCAGCTGTTGGGGTTCGAGGTAGATTGTTTTGTTATGACTGTCGAAAACCAAACGGCCATTATGCTCAAGATAGTGAGGCGTTATAAAGCTCTGAATCTAAGCCTTCCTCCTTCTGCTCTCTTCAAGAATAGTGGTGGGAAATTGACGGGTGAACTGACCACACTCCATTTCATATTGGAGACTGAAGAAATGTCTCATGGTTCGTACTTATCAACAGTGTCGCATTTTCAGAAGAGTTAACAGAAAAATATACATACATACATATGACAGTCGCAGACTTATCAACTTCGTCTCTATTGTACCCAGGATGATCGCGATCCGTGAGACACCGAATATGAGAAGGATGGGTGGGATCATGTCTTGTCGTAGGTATGTCGACTATATCTTCAAAGACAGACATTAGAGCATCGACACTCATTTCCTCAGCCAACGGTCGTACACTTGCTCCATCTGAAGGTTGCTTTTAGTTCGATTATTCGACACACTTTCTGAAACTATCTCGTTCGCAGAGGAGTCTCATTTAAGTGCAGCAGTTTGTTGAACTCCTTATGTGCTCACTCGGAGTGCGGAATACGTATTTGTGGACAGCCGTCCTGAAGTGCTTCATTTTAAATGGCGTTCGACAAGGATATCCAATGTTTCACTTCCACTTCAGCTACGTGATGCGTGGTATTGTGGAAGAGGCACTCAGAGGCTCTGAATTTCTAAGAGGGGAGTTTCCGCCAAGTGGTAAGCTGATTACCGGCAATATGCAGACCTCACTAAACCGGTTGAAAGTTATAGCTAGCCTACGAAAGTGTAGTGTTGTTGCGGGAATGAATTCACAGNTTGCTGGCAAAACTCGTGATGCATACGTTCTCAAGCTGTATACGTGAATAGTGGAGCTCATGGATACCAACAATTTAGTCTTGGTCATGCTGAATATTATTGCGTTACGTGAACTATCGTGGTTTTCAGTTTCTGCTCGTTAGTCGCGTGCAGCATTTCATGTTCAAAATAACTTACAAACCACTGTCGTACAGGACAATTATCCTAGCGAACTCCCTCATGTTTCGCATATGTTTGTTCATCATAGTATGTTCCGACACTCTGCAACCAGTGCACGAATTTTCTGCTCGTGAGCTATGCCGTGCGGGTAACAGACCTGTGCCGCCACGTTTTCACCTAGTTTGTGGTGCCTCAGTTTTTTTGCCTTGTTATCAGGCTGTGCCGGTCCATTTTTGATGGAAAGCCGTTTGCGATGTTCAGCTGGATTCGATTCATTTTTCCAGGGCTCTTCGTCGGTTCGTAAAGACCAGGCCGATGTTTGTATTTGGTTCGCCTAACACTGTGCCTATGCAGGGAATAACCGTGTACCACTTCGATGGCTTATCTGCCGGAGTGTTCCGAGACCGGATTGTGCTTGCCCCATTGTTAAGTTCACACAGCGGGCTAAATTTTACACACAGTGGGACAGGTACAAGCTGGTCACAAAGCCGAGGTCCATTGCATTCCACAGACACCCCAGGACAGCATTGTGCCTGCATGGTTTCATTACACTGAAGTCGACCGGACGATTCCTACCTGCTGATCTCACCCTGCGCGGTGAGGAGGTGGGTTGGACTACCGAGAGTAGCGGTCTTGCGCGGTAGGTTAACCGGAAGAACACAACGAGACCACAGACGTCGGATGTTAATATATGCGTGCATTTGTAACCGGAACTCCCGAGCAAGAACCGGTACAATTAACATGACAGCCGGCGACTCCAGTGCTGTTTATGTCATCTGCTTATGCATCGGCAAGCATCCCAGAACATTTTTGTCAAGAATTCGACGAAAATTAGTTGTTAGCAAGAGAGCGGTTCTGCAAACAAAACAGTTCACCACTACATGAAGAGTCCCACCATAACCGATATTAGCGGATTTTGCCAATCTGATGGCAACCACTCATCCCGGCGCATTCAGAATTTGTAGGCGCATAGATGCTGCCTCGTGTCCATTCCGCGGAAACGACGCGCATATTCACGGTACCACATAATTGACAGGTATGCTTTTCCATACATACTACCGTCAGTCTTTTTTTGGATCATTTATACTAAGTGGACGGAGCTTGTTGTGTATTCATTGTCCTCTGGTAAATTGCGGTGGCAAAAAGCGAGTTCGTCAGCGTTGGATGTATCTTCATCGTCACACTCACTATGTATTTTGGGCAACTGCAGTTTGAATGTGTTCATTTCTGCAGGTGCCTCTCCGCATTCGCCATAAAACAATTGAGTAGGTATGTACCTTGGTAAAACATGTTCGCCTCGTATGAACCTAAACCATATCTGTTTGTCCATGATGTGAACCAACCATTCGATGCCTCGAACTTTTCAGGTTGCAACAAGCCGACATGTTATATCGTCTTTCGATATATAACGCCTTTTGTTATAGAAGCACCGCTGAGTTTGCGCATACGTGTGAGCTATTGAAATATAGCGTTGATGCCATCAAACTTTTGATCTACTTTAAGATGAAAACTTCTTAGTGATGTTCCATTATTCGTCCACTGCCTAATTCTTCATTTATAATAACGTTTTCAACTGTCGTACAGGGTGCAAAGCAAATTTGCCACAGAGCTCTACGTGGCGCGTAGCTCCGAAAGTTTCCCGAGGATTTCAGTTTTGTCGCTGACTGACGATCATTTTCCCATGATTACACAGTACGTCCCAAAATCCGGAGTTCCAATCAAAGGGTAGTCATGACTCGGACGTGTGTGACAGGTCTGAATACTTGAATTTTTCCATTCTCACCGGAGCACAGACCAACGACCAGGCGTGTTGACCAATTCGGATGAGCAAGCGGGCACAAAACACCGCTGAGACCACAGCCAGCTTTTCTTGTTGTGGGTAGATGGTTGAGCGCATTTCCAGTCCAGTCGCTTGGCCCCATCGTCCCAGCGTATTGGCCTACATGGTCTACGATCGATAACACCTGGCTGTTCACACACACGTTTCAGCGCTTGAGAGGTGACGCTGAGCTGGGAGCAAGACAACAGCTCCGCACGAACTTATCATGCTGGAACCAGATCACACTCTTGGAACGCAAGTAAGAGAACAACGTGCCGATAATCTGACAACTGAACAGCGTATTGAACTGGTTTTTATTTATGTGGCCTGTGGTGAAAACTGTGACATAGACCACTAATTAGTTTAATACAAAGCATGTGGGCACGCGATCGGTTGCCTGTAAATCAGTTTGAAGACTGATGAAAAAGTTAGTTGCATCGGATAATGTTCATGACCTGCAAATAAGTGGTCGACCCTGCACATAAATCAGTGGTTGTTCTGCCATTGATGTTCTGTGACGTGTATAAACATTCCCCAAAAGAGCTTCCGTTGGCTCGCTCCAGAATGCAACCCTTCGAAGTTCACTGTACAGAGGATACTCAAAAGCTGCATGTATTGACTAAGTGTAGATTGGAATACAATGTCCAAATAAGACATTGATAGGAAGTGGAACGACCTGGCTCCATAACAAGACCACAAGACTAAGGCATACCAGGCGATGCTTATTTTGGCGACAAGGCTTTAAAACGTCACGTCGAAGTCCACAAATGGTGCAAGAAACCTAATACCACAGCATGAAATGCCTCAGGTTTTATGGAGAGATTGTTAATTCTCATAAGTCACTTAAATCTGTTTTGTTCCTGACTGCAGCCTTCTGTTATTCGGCATTTGGTAAAAAAAAATTATCGTGCTAGCACAATCCGTAAGGGAAATATCGTATTTTTACTTCGTCCGTCTGCACTCACCGATGTACCTTGATTGCTAATTCATTGTTGCTTCTCAAGCGGTGGACGGCTCATTCAAAAATGTTGTCCAGATTGAGGTGCTCGTTCCCTGGAGACTTGCACTGTGTTGAAAAATGCCGTGCGCAAATTGGACTTGACTTACTATCATACCGAAACCAGATCATGCTGGTGGGCCGTAATCAATACGTCATTTTAAGAAAACAACTGCCGATACTGAGACAATTTTTTTTACTTTACAGATGAACCATACGCAGCGTGTAAATAGAACTGGGTAGCATTAGCTAAAATGGGTTACATGTTTTTGATGTTCGCTTGTCGGTACCGCTTACAGCATTATATGAAAATCGTTTGTACGCGTAGCTTCGCGTTTCTCCTCATGATTAAACAGGGTACTACCTGGCGACCGTGAGAGCCCTTAGTCTACTGCAACGGATTAATTGTCGTCTGAATATTTCATCCAGACACTCCCGTACGCATAGGGTATAGTGTGGTGTCACGCCAACCCGTTGCAATCAAACGTAGTCGAGTACTCCCAACTGCCCCAGCGCTGGTATAACATTCTGCTGCATCGTCTGGAGATAAGAATTCCCTAGTTCGTAATTGACTGTGCGAACGGAAGTTTCATTTGTAACGTTTTTATTGAAAAAGAAAAGCCCGATAATCCATGCTCCAACAAGCACTATTCACACCGTAAGTTTTGGACTATGTTGACGTCTGATTAGAGCACACCAGATAGGGTTCGTTGATGTGTCAAAATGGGGCTTCTACATAAATCCATTCAGACAGAATATTGCTTCGTCAGTAAATACTGTCGAATATATCCCTTTCTGATAAATACCACGTGCAGAATGACTCACGTTTGTCCACATCCGGACAACCGAAGCTCCTTTAATCGAGCCTCCCGATATGGTCGATACTTTGGGGGTCTACAAACGCGTCGTCCGAGTTGGCAGTGTATAACTGGAGAGCGATCCTAGAAGGCCTCAACCAGTACAAAAGACATGCGGCGGTCTGGGGAATGGTTGGCCAACTCAGCGGGAAGACAACCTCTTGGAAATCCAAAGACATCCGGATGTGGGGGCATTCAGAATACATTGGTCGAGCTTGCGGTTAGGAGATGTGAGAATTCTAATGCGACAACTGCTAGGCGGAATAAACGTGCCGGCAATACTGCCAGAGTTAAAGGCGACACTTAGGAAGGAATGTCATCAGCTGGCTCCTACGGGTTTTTATTGAACTTACCGAATACTGAATAAAATGGCTTCTGACCGGAAGTGAAGTATTTTGTCAACATCTACGCGTTGGCGTGCCAACAGTGCCAGCTGCTGAATGGCACTAACCACTCAAGTCGTTATCCCACTCATCCAATCCCAGTCAGGGAAATTGAGGAATTATGATCAGTGGATGTGATCAGCCCCTTTCGTGTGACCACTAATACCATACCACCTACAGCCAAACGGATTAATAACGAGAAACAATCACACAATCAAGAAGTGGTAAAAGAAAGGAACCAGGAAGAGATGTTACCGTTGATCCACCGGCCAACTGCTCTTCGCCACAAAGTACAGCGAAGAATTCACCGTTCGGGCTGATGTATTGGTGAACGTCACGTTAAAAAACAGTCAGCTCCTGTTATCTGGTCGATGCACCGTGTTCGGTCTTGGTGTGAAGGTTGAGTAAAAAGTCTGGCCGCAACTGGACACGGATCTAGGAAGTTCGTAGCGGAGTAGAGGGGACCGTATGTAATAGTGGAATGTCTTGACCCAATATATTTGATTAACACTGAGAAGCATTAACATCGGGTTCATGGAAGCCAACTGTGTAAATTCTATGACACCCGGATCTGAGAAAAAATGCATGTCTGGTGTGTCAACCTCACCAAGACAGGTAGGAAGATCGTTGAGAGAACGAAGAGAGCCTGAGCGACAATGACCGCAGCTGAAACAATCTGTACTCCGGAAAAAATGGTGTTTTGAATACATTAGCTTGCGATGAGCAACTGTGGCATCCCGAGATTATCGTTGTGCGAAACTGAGTGTTTGTGTTTGTGGTGTTATTGAAGCATATACCACATGTGTCGACTTCACGAATAAACAATCTTTATGCCGCCTGCATTCTCGTCTCACAACACTAATACCGGTTAACCCGTATCGAATGGGATGTCTATGTGAATCATGCAACAGTCCGCAGGCGTATATTTTAGAAATTTCTAGGTTCGCAATCGAGAATATGAAAATGCGCAGCCTACGCTAATTGGGTTTTAGAATCGCACTCTGATATAACAGTGTATCACAGTTACTAGCTCTCCCGTATCTGTAAAGTTGTCGTCTCTTCTTGTTTGTGAAGTCTCACTCTTCTTGGATTTGTATTTGTTCACCAGTCTTCCATTTAGTGGACTGCTGTTAAGATCAACAGCACACAAAGTCACGGCATCTACGGACGTGGCTGAAAGTTGGTGATGATTGCAGTGATGAACCGCCTAGGTTAAGATAAGCCAAGAATATTAAGTGTTTCCATTGCAGTTGAAAAAATTTGCTGTTAGAAAATGCACGGTAATCCATTTGTTGTTGTGGCTTTGAGGTACCTTGTAATGTGATTCATATTTGAGATCAACCGAGTAAAGTTAGTTATGGTTAACTGTAAGCTGTCATTTCGAAGACCTTCACAGTAAATAAACGCGAGTATACTATTTTATCGGGCTATGTAGTTGGTTAACTGAAGCGCATCCTCACGATTAGCACAGTGATCCGCATCTCATCCGAAGAGTGAATTGTCGGGGCCGTGTAACGAAAATCGTCTGAACGAGACAAATTTGCAGTTTCAATATAATGTTATCATTGCAGTAGGGACTTCTTTTTAAATACTAGGACGACCGGAAGATTCCTAACCCTAAAACGTTTGGGCATTTCGTCCCTGTAATTTTTCCTTGACGGTTTCCTTTGTGCTCGTAATGTAACAACCAACCACCAGGAGCACACTGTCCACCCGAAATGATCTTAGCTATTGTTTATCAGCGTACCTGTCACACGATCTCAAAAAAGCAAACTAGTTTTGGGCAGAGATATACAAGGTAAACCTCCGATGAGAATGGATGATTAAAATCATGTTAATTCGAGGCTTTTAACAAATTGTTATCCTTGGTATACGGACATGTGTATCTGGTGCAGAATTTAAAAACTTGAATCACGTAATCTGTTTCTTCGTTTGTATCAGATGATATCAGTCTTTCTAGGGTAGCGATAATTATCGCTGAATACGTAGCAAAAATGTACCTCTTAAGAGGTAAATTTTTGCTACGTATTCAGTCCCACATTGGCACTTACAAAAAATGGTTTCTGCAACCTAGGTTACCGACAGACTTCTGCAAGTTGGTCAATAAAATCTTTCAAATTCAGTATGGATCGTCTATGCCATATGTAGGCAAATTGCTGGCAAAACTCGTGATGCATACGTTCTCAAGCTGTATACGTGAATAGTG
>LOND01007464.1:14017-25581 GCA_014220965.1 Paragonimus kellicotti | reverse complement strand
TTACGATCATATACCGTGAGAATACGCGCGTCGAAAATATTATCACCTTCTCCTGCCTAATAACATTCACATTTAAATAAAAGCATGTGTCCCATCATCTATGACATCGCTTTCCGTTGTATACCGTTGATAATTTTCCCAAATAACGGAAAATGCACATCTTTGTTATTCTTTCAGTAATCCCTATGTCATTAAACTACCGCACACTCCTTGCTTACGTCTTCGGAAAATTAAAACAAAAAAAATGTCCAAGGAACAGAATTCTACGATTTCAGAAACTGCAACACGTATCACAATTTTAACAACTTTGGTAACCTTAAAAAGATTTTTATTGCAAAGATTACAGAGATATTTTTGGTCTACCGATTACACGCAGCCCAACCACTGTCGCTCGAAGTCGACCAAAAAACGGCAGTCACAGAATTTCATAAATAACGTACGTTAATGCCCTTTCAATTATTGGCTAGTTGAAACAAGCACACGTACAGCAGATATCGGTTGTTGTAACTTCTGCACCAAGTATCAAGGTAAAAAAAGCAGAATATGTGGTGAAACAAATTTTATATGCGATAACTGAAGAAATCAGGGTCTACCACTGAAATTCTTCTCCGTGCGGAATGCACCATCTTCTACAAAGACGTTGACCAACGCATATCAGTAAGCCAGTGATCCTAAATATTCGAAACGGAATTGCGTCACAATGCCATGGTACCCCTTAACAAACTATCAAGGTAAGTAATCAGGCGACCTCAACAGTTTCGATTGGCAGATCGTTTCTTGGGATAAATTGCAATTTGTTTTCCAACAGGCTAGAAGTGAAATGATAATATGGCGTTCATACTCAACAAAGTTCTTGCTAGCAGTCAGCAGGTTCGAAAACAGTGAGGGACGATTCGAATTCCGATGAAAGTAACGTATGCACCACTGAAGCAAAGTAAAATGCCTGGTAATCAGCCATTGTTCTTCTACATTCAGCAAGGAGCTCACACACTACAGCCAGTGTATCCTTTCCTTGCATATGACTTGATAAACCTCTAGACGTCGCATTGGTTAGATTTGGTTTTCAGGGCATATGCCTCCGTCGGTAGTCGGGAGTAAAGTTGTAAATAAGTCTTACACGAGTTGCAGCGGACGTCGCGCTGCCCACTGAAGTGTTCTGTGAGCGTTCAACACTGTTGTCACCCGCAATACCTCTTTTTCGGAGTCATTAACTCATCCGTCAGTAAATACGCCGACCTGGGCGGCGGAACAAATCTCGTGAACTCCATCCTTGACGTCATAATTGCCCTACTCAAAGTCACCCCAGACTTACCCGCCAGAGGGCTGCATTAAGTACCATTCATTGAGGCAACCATTGTTAGACAGCCCATCGCTCCATACCTAACTTCTGACGCATCCCAGAATATATGTAATTCGACTAGGCTTGCTGAAGAAAGTCTATGAGCAACGCATCTGGAAAATATAATAATACCTGATGAGTTGATATCATTCAGGCAGTCGTCGTTTAATTCTCAGTCTCAAAATATTACTAGGTGGCGGAGATTATGAGACAGTCTGCAGGTCAGCAACAAAATTTGTATCACTATTCTTGAAGGATCATACAAGCCACCCGATTTAGTATAGTAAATGTGAAAATTATTGGTGTGAAACCAAAAAAGTAGTCTCCTGGAACTCGCTTACAAAAACTGGAACGAAGTTAAAGATTCAGAGAGTCACTAAGTTTTTCATTAACTGCCTTTTCAATGGCCTCATTACAGCTGGAAATCCACCTAGTGAACCCAAGTACAACTGGCCTCAGAATTGCTCGAAGTCAAACTACAACAGCCCTAGCCATGAAAACTTAAGTGAATGACACCAGGCAATCACTTTCATAGGTTCTTGTTCACAACAGTGGCAATTTTCAGCAAAAAGTTCTCTTGACTATTCGACCTTATATCTTATAGACGAAGTTGACACTGGTTGAACCTTCAGTCCGTAGGCATCCGGTGGTCCTTCAAGCAAATCAGAGTCTTGCCGAAGGAAACTCGGGACACAACTGTCAGGACAGCACATTCACTTGCAGAAATGTATCTTCAGCGCCCGCGGAAGTCGCCACCTGATATTTACGGAAGCGCCTAAGTACTTCCAACGGGTTGTTTTTCAGCCCGAGCTCCTGGAGTACTTACGAAGGAAACTCGGGACACAACTGTCAGGACAGCACATTCACTTGCAGAAATGTATCTTCAGCGCCCGCGGAAGTCGCCACCTGATATTTACGGAAGCGCCTAAGTACTTCCAACGGGTTGTTTTTCAGCCCCAGCTCCTGGAGTACTTACGCGCATTTTGAATATAATAACTGTTTAGCGTTGGGACTGAATTGCGGACTTCCGATGGAGTTACGTTAGCCTGAACGGACAATCCTGTGTGGTAGTGGTCTTCATTACGAGGCTTGGTTGCGGTATAATGAACGACTTCCAACTGGATTATAGCTGCTCACTCAAGCTTTACACTTCGCGATTTGATCTACAGTACAGTGACACCGGTGGTGATTTTCTGCCAGTAACAAAAACAGATGCTGACGAGAGACCCCAGCAAAGATTAACTGTGAGCGAGAAAGTAAGGTCGAAGCAGAGTGCGGTCCAGAAGCTTCAGTAATTAGCCTGAAACACTGTGCTGATTTAAGTAGGCTTCTTCGTTAACAAACGGAACTCACAAATAAGTGAGTCGTAAAAAAAGAGTGCAGATAATAAACTGAAACTGCGGAGGGAAGTTATGATTTATTAAATTCCATGGTCAGGGCCGCCTAGGTGGAGAAGTACCTATAGCATAATGCCATGAGGATACTAAGGCACCAACGTATCCGTGCAGATATATAAATGGATGAACGATGGAACGCTGATAATGGCACTTCTGCCGTTTTGCAAACGTCAGTGCCGGAACCGCCTTATGGTTCTGAGATAAGCTTAGTATTACTACTGATAATTCGAAGAATCGTTAAACCGATCGATAGTTTATGTCTAATGGTGATAGTCAGCGTCTGCGTGATACAGGTATAGCTTTGAAGTGACATGAATGCGGTGACTCACATAAATATAGAGAGGCTGAGACAACCTCGAGAGCGAGAGCAATAGTCGGACTGCTATAAAAGAAAAGACGAAGATGTTGTAGGCATATGAGCGACGGCGAGTTGGCCTTGTCAGGTGCCTAGTTTTAGAAGTAGAAGCAATACGTTTAACAAAGTAAACAAAATATTCAAATGTAGCATAAAGCCAACAAAAGTAACAATCACAATTCGAAAATATATGACAGATTCAGAACAATATGATAATATCGAGATATCATGAGAACCCGAACGTTCTAACATATTACAATGTACAGCAGGAGTTAGAGACACAAGTCAACGAATATACACAGTAAACGACGCAGGATAAAGCGCAAGAACTCAGGGGTATAAGGCTAACAATGAATAACAGAGAGATACTACAGCGTGTCGAAGTGAGATATGGATACGATTTATCAACTAGTGCGATCAGAACAGAGTTTTCGAAGGACTAATTAAAGTCTGTAACGAGCTAAGCTTAATAAGATACATAGCGCGAGAATCATATCGGTTCAATCGAAAAAACTGGGTCGTTTGCGCACGTGAATTCGACTGTTTGATGAATGTAAAGATATGGAGGCGTGCGTTAACTTGTTGAGCAGAAGTTGACTCAGACAAATACACGTTACACAACAGAAGGATTGAATGATGGTAAAAAATACGAAGAAGTGCTCTAAAGAGAAAAGAAGATTTAAGATGAAGGGGTGGAGGGCGTGATATAATTAAAACGCCTGCATGTAACGTTTCCGCAAATCAACACGCAATATTAACGGGTTCTGAATCACAGCACTCAACGAAGGCAGCTAATTTAGTACGAACCACAGAACGAGGGTGCTAGAACCGCAATGGGCTGTCGTGCTTCAGATGTATAGAGACCTAGAATTTTTGTTTCGCGAATTTGTCAACGCAGCTTGACAGTGGCCATCCTAGTGGCTGCATGCTGAACACACTGGCTGGTAACCATGTCTTCCCTCGAGCCACTGTATACGTACTAAACCAAGGACATTACATAATTCACTTAAATGTTTGGGGAGCCGTACAAGCAATTCGGAGAAGATCCGCCTTATCATCTAAAGTGTAGCAAACTCCCCCTGCTGCCATCTCGAGATAATTAAGAGATGGTTTACTAGATGGCCTCAAGACTCCTAGATCTTTCTGCGATAGTTTTTTTGTGATGTCTACTGTGTTGAGTGCGCTGTTCCCTGCAAGCGAATTGTCATAGTCCCCGCCGATGGACGTATCTGAAAACTTACAGGAATTTCAGGGGAGACTGGAAATATCTGACGAGCGCTTAGTCGCGTCGCACTGCCCTGAGAAATGTAGGTTTCACCGGATCAATTTGAGCGTCAGCCGTAGAAAAGGGCTGTTGCCCAGTGAAAGTATAAAATCAAATAAGGATAGCTACGTGTGCTCCGTTATAGTAGTTACTAAAACGTTAGCATATGAGACTGACTGCAGAGTAATCATGTGAGCTAGCTTATGAGGTAGCAAACAATCAATCAGTAGAATCTATATGGGAGATGCCATTTTCGGCTTCCGTTCTGACACTGAAAAGTTCTCTGGTATAAGCAGAGGACAGTCAAACGAAAAGCACCTCCATGAATGCTATAAACGTTCAGTCTGTGTCCGATTCAGCCATCTTGAACACGCTCAAAAGCCTTCAGACAATCGAGGAGCACATCCAAGTTTAGGCAACTACCTTGGACATCTTTCAAACCAACTGTGAAACCAATCAGATTAGTTGCACTTGACTGGACAGTACAAGTCACTGCCAGCCGAATAAGGGTCATTCCCTAAAGCGTTTGGGAGTGGTGCATTCTATCGAAGGTTCCACTTTTCATGTCAGGCGTTGGTAAGGCCAGGTGGCCTGTAAGTCACAAGGAGGTGCTGACTTTATACTTTGACAACAGGTGTGACGGTGACCCCATTATATGCATCTGGGAGAGGGTCGATACAGAATGTTTTTCAAGCAGCTTTCGAGGCGTTTTTTCATATCAACAGCATCCTTGTCCATCCTATATTAGATAATATCTGGGCAATGCCTATCAAATGTTTTACCCTTAGGCGGAAAGTCATCAACGTCAGGCGCAGGAACGTCCGCAGCAGTGGATGGTCGTGGAAACTTCACCGAGACTTGAGAAGGGGAACCAGTTCGATAAGCCTCACCGTTGACTGCCTAGGAGCACTCTGGTTGTATCTCAGAAGTGTGTCAGGAATCTTGCAATTTCTCGCGAGCCATGTGGTCATTGAGGCCTGTTTTCTTCCAATCGACGCATCTATTTAAGTGAGCTATCTGGTTTGCGCGTGCCGCCAAGAAGGGATTTCCTTATTTGGACTTACGTTCACGAATTTCTCACTTCCACCTGATTCAAAATGTGTGGGAAGCGTCCAGCTGTGGTGAAGTATCTGCGCGTTCATGCATCACGAATCGGACTTCAATAACTAGTTTACACAAGGGTGCGTTGAAGCCATCCAAAAGGAGGCAAGAGATAAATGCAGTGGTTCTTGGAAATTTTCAGGGCTTACCAGAAGAGAAACATCGACGTGTATCATTTTAGATTAACGTTGTACAACCCTCACTATGAATGTTTTTAGGCCAAACTTTATGGTACCATGTATATAACTTCACTTTCAACGCTGAGAAGCCCAATTTTTGGGACATCCGTTGCTAGCCCAATAACAGCTACTGTCTGGATGAAGATTACCTCCAATACTCCTGGTTGGAAAATAACTCTGCACGATTACCACTCACATTTGGTCGATTTCTCTGAACGTTCAAACGAGCGCCAAGGACTGCTGGTACGTTAGAGCTGCTCAAGCAGCTTGTCAGTTGTTCTATCTACTCAAGTCTACCATATTGCAATCTTATCTGACCACGCTTCGATAAGTAACGACAATATAGCTGTCCTCTCGGGGATCCCAGATCGCTTCTTGGGTGACCGCAATGACATGCTGCCAGTGCTGTTGAAGACCATAAAACTAGGCTCATAGAATTTGGGTCATCAGCTCCGGGCCTATTATCTACAGAAATCTGCCAGATCGTGGGTGATCTTATATTTGTCTTTTCACCCCACGCAACAATTTGCCATCCACGTAGTTGAATGTTCTACTCTTTTGGTGACTCACCGAGGCCATCTACTCGAAGCAGAGGTCCGGCATATCAATTCAACCTATCGTAACAACTTCCAGTTTATTGCGTGTTCGTGAGGAGTGGATTATTCTGTTAGGCTGTTAGTTTTATCAATTCTATTTCTGTTAAAAATAGCCTTCTTCAAACAATTACTCAGTTCATATGTTGCACTTTTCCTGCACGTGCCAAGCATCAGTGCCGCCTTTCTGCTGTACATACAGAGAGGCGAGGTCCGCATAAGCTTATGCTTATTGTTCCCGTCAAGATTTCATTGGTTATATAACGTATCTATCCCAACCGTCTGCAAAACATAATATCTAACAGCAAACCATCGTTCGATCAAAAGCTTTGCTATCACACAAAGATGCAGGCAATTGAACACCGACTTTTCTTTAATGTGCAGAAGATGAGCACAAACAGAAAAAATAACCATTCAAGTACCAACACGTGAATATGTTTTCAATCATATAATCCTAACTTTCTTGTGGAGCCTTGTAAGTCAGTAAATCGGCGTGGGCCGTGTCGATGTTTGTAGACCACACTCTTAACATAGATACAATTTGTCACGTTTGTGACTCCCGGGTTCAAACAATTAAATGAGCTCCGTATCTCTCAAAACATGACCTTTAATATGCCGCGGCCCCGTTAACCAAAACCAAAGCCGTCCGCCTCTTATGAGCCGCACTAAGCGAGTTTTAACAGCTCACGCCGAACGGAAATGCGGTAAACACAGTAGGACAGTCTCAAAGCGTCGGTGCGCTCCAGTCGTCCAGCATTTTGAACTATAATAGCTATAATCCACCAATCGAATGTCAGAGTCATGCCGCTGTTCTTTAGCACGAAACACGAGGTGTAAACACGCATGAGCATAGACAGTTTCTCAAATTCGCTGGATGTAACCACGCTATCTGAACTGTTGCGAAGGTCGGAAGCACTTTGCTGCGTCATAAGGAAGCGAATGAGCGGCCGTAATGGAGAACGGTTCATGAGTATTCTTAGAGTAAAAACGAGCTAGCGGACTTTGCTACCCGTTTGTTCGACACACAGCCAGAATTGTCTCATCCTCTATGAAGCATGGTGTTAGTTGCAACGTCTGAGAGATTGAACGGACTACAAACGTCAGCAACTGCAGACTTTCCAACGTGTCAAACCTATTTGATGGCATAGTGAACAGTTTTGTAGGAGTCCGCACAAATACTACATCTTTCTTGGCCTCCGAGATGCACGGCTTCAGATGGGGATCACTGTCCAGCGACCAACCCTCTGGGTGCAGATGACCCATGAAAAAAGTTATAGAACGACGCCTTTCAATAGACGTAGCACAGTTCAAAAAATATCTCAGTGAAGTCTGACATTATTGATTTTTGGATAAATTGACTAGTGTTGATTTGTGCTGTGTTTATGGTTCACACAGCACCAACCTTGCTACACACAGTTAGCATCCATGGCGAACTATCCAGGCAGTCAAAAGAATCTTTACTGAATGGGTTATCACTGGTAGCCCACGTCGGTGAGTTTCTAGTAGTAAGCAACCCTCGCCCTTGTCTATGCCAGTGACACAAAGGTCGTGTGTATCGCGACAGTTTGAAAACCTTCAAACAGATGTAAATACCTTGCGCTGGTTGCTCGTGTAAAACCGAATGTCGCTTATCAAGTGGAGTTCAGAAGCCATTCATGTTCATCGTCAGTTTGCTAGAGAATGTCACGTCGGTGGCACTAACTTGGCCTAGGAGCGCGGCCAAGGTACCATGATTACATCGTCACGTTATGTCGACGACAACGAAAGAGAAATTTAAAAAAGGTCGGCATATAATAGATATGAGAGAAGTTTTCCGGTCAACACTCTTACACTGATAAGATCAACATTTCGGCATGTACGCTTTTTTGAAAGAAAGAGGAGATAGCTTTAGAGGCTGTTCAAAGAAACGTTCTCAAAAAGATGGTTCATACACCCCCTCGTTTGTTGGCCGCCCACTAAAACTTAGGTAATTTCTGTCAGCCTACATGTGTTTGAAAAGTGAGCTTATAGTGGTTGGCAAAATACTATGCCTTCTGGACCATTATAAAATCATTTACCATCACTGACACGGTATGTCTTAGAAGTCACAATTCAAAATTTCGAAGCCAGTTGGAAACTTTCCATGTAGATGCCATGGTTCCGTTGTCCTAAACTGCCCGACTTGGGGTAAACTCACGACAACACTAGACGATACCTTCAGAAATCAGCACAACCACTGCGTCCTTCAGAGACAACCAATAGCACGTAGACAATCATGACCAGGTACGTCTTCACCACAATCACTTCCACAGCGACAATGTGGGCAGCTAGGAACTTGGAGCATTTATGCGCTGTTATTTTTGGCCCATTTCACTGCTGCATGAAGTCTGAAACCAATTTTCATGTACTATTACCGCCACAGGTTACAGAGCAATGTTTTGATTGTTCTGAGTAACACTGTAGTCATAACCACATCGGATTTCCATTCACGGTATATTTGCAAAAGAATGCTCTTCGCATATCGACCATTAAATTAGCTGTCTTCGTTGAGGTGTTTGACAGCCGTTATGCGTTTGATGGATATTCTGCCCGTGAACGGCGCATACAACTTCCTTGAACCGAAAGAGAATCCTCAACACCAACCGTACGGAATGTTGTTGTATGTGTACGGTTTATAATTATAACACAGTTGAATGGAACGTCTGAAATCAATGAGTGCATTCTATGCAGGGTCTTTTGCTTCGTCGTTGCATGAGGGTGCCGTTGGATCGCAGCTTGCAGTGGAGATGACTTACGCCGGAGGAAGAGATAAAATTGCCCTGAAAGACTCCATCCTACGGCATGTCATGGAAGGTTTGCGGCGTGTAATGGTAACGCAATATAATTCCAACGTAGAAGCTACGCATCTCAGAAAGTCAGCCACGTTAGAGGGCTGGATGAGGTACATAAGTAGATACGATGTTGGTTTCATGAATCCCGTGAACGCAGGGGAAGGAATCGACATAGTAAACCGAAAATAACAACAAGAAGAGGAAAACGTGCAGCGCATTGGATATTTGTGAAACTCACTCTCTGATTGTGTTTCACCTGTGGTTCTACGATGTGTTGCCACAGCGTTGATTTTCAACTGCGTTATGTTATGCACACTAAGTTCTATCCAATTGTGTTATCGCGTAGCGCAAGGATGGATTTGGGAGCAGATTAAGTGATGTGAATTGGACGTTTATGAAACTCGCCCTCTGATTGGGTGGAACTACGTAAGTTCACATATGATTTGCTCATGGATGTATATACTTGCATACACATTATTGTACAAACCAGTGCGTTCATATTCGTTTTCTTGCTGTGTGATTGTGTATACTTCTAAGTCGATTTGTTAGCAACGATTTGCTGTTGATAGGGATGCATATTCTGGTAGTAGTTAACTTGATAATGGATTTGTCGATCAACCAATCAGAAAGTTTGAGTGTTAGGATTCGCTTTTCATCGGGTATGGAAGGAAGTGAACTCGTAACGAGAGTACGAAACTAGGCTTGGGGACGTAGAGTGTGGATAGACTGATGTGGACGTGGTGACTGTTTACTGGCTGGTGCCTGGTGTAGATTTGAGTGTAAATGCGTTGGTTATCAAGTAACCGGTTCTTGCGCAAGGCGTCGAAACTGGTAGACACCAGCGGAGTGTTACTGGTCTATTTTCCGGAGGATTTCCGTTGTGGCGCTTTCGCAGAATTCTGCAATCAACTGCGGGTGTTTCAACTGGAGACTAAAACGAGTTACTTTCGCAGAAATTGTGTAACACGTGTGCGGCACCACCAGGAGTAAAAATTCATTCACGTCGACTACAACAATCTGTAACCACATTTTAAATAGGCGCCAACAACTCTTCCGATCAACTGCGTCCATTTCTACAACCGATGGCCATCTACTGAAGGAAAACTTCCCAACTCACGTCAGAAATTCGAAACTCCCATCAAGGTCAGTTAAGGCACTGATCTTTTAGTAGGTTCATTGGACTGAAGGCGGGAGTAGGAAACAAGAGCTTTTGCGGATTCCGTATTTTTGCGCGTGAATCTCTCGTCCGTCAGCCATGAGCTGGAAAGGTTAAAAAACTGTGATATCCGATCTAGGACAAAAATCATTGATCAATGCGTGCCTTAAAAGTCTCCACAGAGTTAGCAGAAACAACCCTGTCAGGCAAAGCATTTTAGGCCTTGCGACCGCATAATGGGTAAAGGCTTTGCCTGCATTCCAGTCCGCCACGCTGGTCCTTCAGTTTTAGAGGGTGGACTCTTGGTATCGTACTATTTCCCTTATTGAGCATCCATCGGCAAGGAATGCCAGGTGACTTCATTATCGAGAAGGTTAATACCAAGCCACATTTAAGTCTACGGCACTCTAAGGTGTGCATGTTAAACGATATCCGTCTATCATTACACGGCTTAGTTTACAGCCCCCGGACTGCCCTAGTGACACAGAGATTCACAGTCTCAAAAAAAACTTTTCCCGCTAGAGGTAAGATACATTAGATCACAGATCTATATTTAAGATGCTGCTAAACGAGATTGCTGTGAAAATAGCTGAAAACAAGGACCTAATTTTACAAGATTACACTTCAATAAAGTCAGGAGGTTGACAGCTATTAGGCATTTGTTTCAGCATACGAAAAGCTCCAGAGGGTGTAAAAAAATTATTTTCACGTCCTTCTCGATAAGAAATGTCTGGAATGGTTACCCTTCTTTTGCACCGTAAATCAGAACGCAAGGCAGTCGTAACGAGCGTAAACAGCATGTATGCAAATCTGACCAACAGACGTAACACGTGACATTAAACCAGTGAACGAGTTAGAATTAAACCAATCATAGTCGCGATGTATCACGCGAGTGTTAGTAGCCAATCAGATACGAGGTTTGTCACTGTAATGGATGTACACACACATACATCACTCCCTTTCGTTCAGTTTCGAATTAGGCGTGGATAAAACGATCGACCGACTTCGGAGCCCGTGATGAGCGACGAGGATTTGGGGGGTTTCCAACGGATTGATCCGTACGTGAAGGTAAGGCGACTCCCTGGGTCAATCGTCCAGCAAATAATTGACGTTGATTCACTTTCTTGTTATTATTCAACTCGTATGTACCGGGTCCGAGAGTACGCTTTATGGAGACCGGGGACGTAAAGCGTATTTGCCCTTTGTTGTGCGACTGATTCTTTAAGCGAACGAATGTTCCGGGTGCCAGAGTTCTTGCTGACTTGGCATAGGTCTTTTGGTAAGTTCCTCTCCGGTGCAGCTCGTTAGGTTTGTCTTTGTTTATAGGTTGGTGAGCTGCGTTGAGTTTCGTACGTAGAGCTCTCCCGAAC